>SZWC01026995.1:3767-21679 GCA_023375785.1 Penium margaritaceum
TCCCCCTCCCCCTCCCCCTCCCCCTCCCCCGCCGCCGACACAACCCGCCGCTGCATGTGGCCCGAAACATAGTGGCACCGCACGCCTGTACTCGACTGCTTTGTTGTTGCTTGTCCTTTCTGCTCAATGTAACCATTTCTCATTGCTTCTGCGCTTTTGCCATACAGGGCGAGGGGGATGTGGGCCCCACTACTCGGGAGCTACTGCAGACAGCGGTGAGAGACATCCAGGCGTGAACGATGTCGTGAGAGAGAAAGAGAGAGAGCCTGCATGTCTCTCACCTGGCAGCACCAGCGATGTGCGAGAGAAAGTGAGAGCCTCTCAGGTTGGCATCACGCGGTGGATCAGCTGAAGAGGTCGACATTGCCCAATGCCAGCAGCAGTAGCCTCCAGCAGCAGCAGCACCAGCACCAGCAGAAGCACCAACAGCATCAGCAGGGCAGCGATGGTGAACGCTGGACCCCTGGGCTCCTCTGCCAACACGTTTTGGTCGGGAAGGCCAGAAAAGTACATCCTCTCCCTCCCTCTCTCCCTCCAACGACGAATGCGAATCTGGAACTTTTAGGTCTCGGCAATGGTCACGAGGGATGGGGAGACAATGGGGGGGTGGCAGGGAAGTGACAAGCCCTCATGCTCTCAAAGGCTCGGAGGTCTACTTGATGAATCCGCACAAAAGTGCGTGCTCCGCTCTGCATGGCAAAAGCTGCCCCGCCGATTCTGGCCCATCATTAGGGCAGCAAATTGGACGTGGCTTGCCATTAGGAAAGGTCCATTAACCCTTTCCACTTCCGTTAGCCTTCGCCACCCCAGAAACCTCTCATCAGCATCTGCATGGGAACTCACCGAGCAGGTAGTCCCTTTTTTTGCATTGCTTTGTTCCGCTTGCACCGTGCATGTAAGTACTGAGATTGGGAAGAAGGGAGACCGAGACAGCAGCATATCTGCTGAATGTCAAAGTATGTCTCATCGCTGCACTAGCTTTCTACGGAATGCTTCCTCGCTAGCTCAGATGGGAGAACTGACTATGCAGTTGGCATGAGTATGTCCCCTTTCGGTGCCATGGCTTGCTTGTGCATGTCAGAGTAGGCATGTTGCAAAGGCAGTGATGGACTGTGGTGTGGGCTGTATGTGTGGGGTAGGAAGGCGGGAGTACTTTGCAAGGATGTGGGTGCAGACCCATAATTGGACATCCGCTGCTGTCTGCTTGTGTCACCGACAGCAGCTTCTCATGAACATGATGGGTTGACAGCCATGCTACCACCTAACTTCCAGTTTTATGTGTTGTAATTAGCCGTGTAACCTATTCGTGTGAACAACCAGTCCCATTGTCAGATAGCTTGGACATTGTGCCGAATTTGTTACATCATGTTGTGAACTGAGGAAAAACCCATATTCCCAGCAGGAGACCATAACAGTCCCCCCATAAGCAGTACAAAAAGTGGTGGTGGTTTGACAGAGCAGCCTGAGCTGCGAGGTGATGCCCTCGCTGCTCACCCCAGATCTTATCTTTCTTGTCCCTTTGGGGCGACTCTCACACTTGCACTGGATGAGAATGAGAATGCCTCCGGCAAGGGTGTGAGCAGCAGGGCTAACACCGAGATTGAAGTCAAAAGAGTTCCTCCACAACTTCATAACCAGACGGATGAGTGAAAGGGCAAGGAGAGGGAAGGGATAGGCAGTCAGATTCCTTGAAACGCACGAGGCTGGATCAGCCACTCAACCTATGTTGAATCAGTCCAAACTGAATCGATGTGGATGCCACTGCTAGCCCCACCTCTTGCTCACCACTCACTAGAGAGCAGCAGCGGGGCCAACAGCATCAGCATCAGCGCTAGTAGGTCACAAAATGTATCCATGGTGCCAGACCTGGCTTTCAGATTTCTCATTTCTCAGAGTAAGGAAGGACGCGACCAGCCGGTCCAATGGGCTGGGAGGAACCTTCCAAAGACAAACTCGAGGGTTTCGAGACCGCCTGGCACAGCTTCCAGGATGCTTCCACTGGCCACCGCACCGAGTGCAATGCCACCGCCACCGACAGGAAGATCGAGGGCTGGAGACAGAGGTAGAGATGCTCGCTGTCCAAACGACTGCTGCTGGTGCCCAACGCTCACCCTTCCATGGTCCTCCACGGAACGATTTCTTAGTGCGTCCGCACATCCATGGCTTTGGATTCCGCCGCTCATCCCTCGCACCATGCGCGCCGCCTGTCTCTCTCGGATCTTGACCACTTGCTCCATCGCGGAAAGAACTAGAGAATCCTCGTCCTGACTGCTGCCCCTACCTCCGTGTTTGTCTTCGTGAGTTCTATTTGTGAGGATGCCTGCTGCTGCTACCCCTCCCCCCTCTCCACCTTCTCCCTCCTGAAATCTGCACTCAAGATCCTGCCTTTCTGCTGCTGCTGCTGATCTTGCTTCCCTCAACCTCCCTTGCGGGAGGAGCTCAGGAGGAACATCCCATCGCTCGTCCGTTTCTCGGGAGAGTCTGAGAGCCGCCGCACACTGCGTGAGGGCACGGGGGCCACCTGCTCCGCGGCGACCGGAATCTGTGAGGGAGGTTTGAGCTAAGGAGGGGCTGCCAACGGCTCTGCTGCTCTCGCCTACTGCAGCAGCAGCCGAGGACTCCGCCGAGGTGAACGCAACAGCAGCTTTCGAGGAAGGCTTGGCAGAGAGGGTGCTGCTGCTGCTGCTGCTGGTCGTGTGAGGGATGGTGGAGAAGTCTTGGAGGAAGGAGGGAGAGTCCCACCTCTGCTCGCATGCTCGGCGCTTGGACGAGGGGAGGGGGTAAGGGAAGGGAAAGGAAGGTGGGTGCACGGGCGGCTGGCCGAGGATAGAAGAAAAGATGGGTGGAGCGGATGTAGGGGCAGATTTTGATTTTGCTGCTGCTGCTCCAGTGTGCCTTGATGATCCTGCTCGACCTGCTTGGCCGCCGCCTTGCATGGTTGCTGCTGCTGCTGCTAAGGAAGATGGCGCAGCAAGGGGGATCGCTCCAGCAGTCGCCAGCTGAGGCGGAGGTGGAGTGTGCGCGCGCCTCTTCATTCCTGTTCCTGTTATGCCTCTGCTACTGCTGCTGCTGCTGCTGCCGCCGCCACTGCTGCTGCTGCTGCTGCTGCTGCTTCTGCTGCTGCTGCTGGCGTTTAGAATGAAGCTGGAAGATGTGCTGCAGCTGTTGCCGCTCCCGCCACTTTCATCTTTATCGCCGCGGCTGCTTACTCACCGCCGATGTTGCAGCTGCTGGTCACAGCATTTAAGAGCCGTTTGAGACGACTCTTCGTCTTGGTCTACTCGAGGTAGCGGTCGTGGGGCGTCTCGGCCCCCACTGGCATCGGCGGGTTTCAGGCTGCAGAGAAAGAGGGCGAACACGGTAAATTTTCTTCGGGAGATTTGAGGCCAGGTCCAGACTCGCCGGACTCAACCACGGCCGACAAGGCGCGGGCGGCAAAGTCGGATTTGCGAGCTGACCTGGCGTTGCAAGAAGAATGCGACCTCATGTTACTAGCATGAAAATGGAAACCGCCACCGCACATCTACCGCAACGGCAGGTCTGCGGCAAACGGATGGGGAAAAAAACATATGGAATCTGGAAATGTCCATGATTGTACTTCGATCATAGCAATCAAGATATATAAGCATTTGTACAGCAACAAAAACAAATTGGATAGTCAAGGTTCCAAGTGCTTGGAAAGTGAAACACGTCAAAATTTGTCATTTGAATAGAATTTAAGAAAAATGTTCAATGAATTCATCAATTTCCCCTCCATCTCAAGTCACAACAGGAATCCTCTTTCTCTACAATTCCAATATTCTTGAACTTGTCTCCTCGACACCAACCATAGAAGGCCAAAAAGTTAAATACACCTTCTCATGCAAAGCATCCACCATCACAATCAGAGGAGTATATGTGCTCCTAGATTTACGGAAGACAAAGAAGTTATAAATCAACCGACACCTTTCTGTAATTGAACACCCCGCAAACTTCCTTACTGCGGACTTTAAATCCAACCTCAAACTTTTTTGACCAAACCCCTTCTATATGGCCAAAAAATCATTTCATTCTACAGAACACCCTAGATGAATAGAAGAATACACCACACCATAGCTGAATTCACATGCCGCTGTAGTAGTCATGAATGTTCCTCCAAAATCACATAATTATACCACTTCAAACCACATTCATTACTTTTACAACATTATTGCCATTTACCCATTGATTCCCTCCTTTTAAACGACATTTTCACCCACAACATCACATTCAAAGACACCTCCAATGATGAACGACGCCGAGACACATAGAAACTAAACACTCGCCTCCTCTCCCAACCCTTTGCCTAAAACAATCCTAAAACATAAACAGGCCTAAAACACAAGCCATGGATCAAAAATAAATTAGTTTCCCAATGCATCCAATAGACAAAAATAAAATGCACCAATCACAAAAATTCACAAATAAATCAAATCTCTTCAACAAAACATGTGTCTCTAGCCACACAATAAGAAAATCCAAGACAAATTCTGCCCTTTATAATAGGAGATATCAATATACACCCTCATTGATACCAAAATCAACCACCATCACACTCAAATCTCCTACAATAAAAATAGAAAACAACCTTCCATAGTACTTGCAAACCTCATCAAGCGACATCGAATGGCAAGAACAATCCATCCATTATGCAACGATGATATTCCAGCAACATTTGATCTTAGTGGCATGATGATTATGGGAATATCATTCTTATCTCACCTCTCCACCCAACCTAACAACAATAGAAAAAACCCCTTAAACTCCATCCTCAACCCTACATTCCACATCACCTTAGTTACATCCTCTCTAATCCCATTACACTTGAATAAATTCATACAAAAATGAACTCCTTGCAAAAACCCACACATTCCCTAGCCAAGATGGTTTCTTAATGCATTCTACAAAACGGCACTAAAACACGAACCATATGCACTTCTTTCATACCTTAACCACATTCTCACAAAACTTGAGAAAGATCCTGAATTCATGGCCTCCATAACTTGCCTCCATTTATGAAAAGGAGACTCTACACTCATGAAAAACAACCAACCAACACCTGTCCTAAAAATAACTGCAAAAATCTTAAACAATCTTGTAGCTCGCCTACGCCATGCCCTCCCCTACATTATTAGCCCAGGAAAAAATGCATTTCTCCATGATTGTAACATCAAAAACACAATATCCTACATTTTAAACTGTGGGCAAAACAATGGACTATACAATCACCTTTATTGTTGCTGACTGTGAAAGGTCATATGACACCCTCTATTGCCCACACTTGTACCGTATAATAGGACACATGGGCTTTCTACCTTTCTTCACCATGTGGATACACGGAGGTATGGTTAATAATATGCAATTACTACACTTTTTTGTGTACGTACAATGAAATATATTGAAATGATTTTTTTAAACTTGGTTGTCTATGATAACATGCACGTTCACTCATACATTGACGTATAAAAACCTTAAATCATATAGAAAACATGATGAAAACGTATTGTATAGAATCTCTCTTAAAATTCTTCAATAGAGCAAATGGATAACAAAAGTTCCTTTAAGGGTTGAAATGCTCGATTTTTTTCTACTAGTTTTCACAAAGACATTCTAAAACCTTCTTCATGGCATTACAATTTGAAAGGATAAACTTTAGGCATTGAGAAAACACCACATTTGGATGTCGATTGCCCATTATTGCCTTTAGCAATAGCAGTCACCCCCACTCACCCCAACCTATAGCACCAATGGCAAACGTATATTGGGATTTGTACGGGTTAGAAGCGTACACAAATGTATGTGAAAAGTCTCTCATGTACAAGTTCCTTGTCAATTCTCCCTAGCAAATAAAAGTGTGTATATGATGGGAATATCCCTCTAATACATCCTGAAATTCATTATTTGGATGCATTATTGTATTTGGAGGGGGTTTACTCAAAAAACTCTGGCACCTTCTCTGGCTGCCCCCCCCCCATACCAAAAATGTATTCACCCCTTCAAACAATTTCTAGTCATATAAATGGACGTCTTTTCATGTTAATGAAAACAATAAGTAGTCAGAAATAAATGTTTAGCTTTAGAAACAACATTACCATCCCCGCCTGGAGCAAACTAAGAAACTCTTACACCCTTCGAGCCACGTATAAAATTCTCTTTGCCTCCCTCCTCAAACCTCAAGTATAATAAGCCACATTGATGCAAATTACCCTCCCCAATTACCCCATATTATACATGCAAAACATTCTTAAATCAACCCTTCTTCACCTTGGACGGAAAAAACCTTTCCATATGAGACACCATCCATTCCATACAAGTCGATGATAGACATCATTTTCTTCCTCCACCTTCTTCTACAGTATGCCCTTTGTAAAACAACAACACAAACGCAATAAAAAATGCTTTCAAAAATTTCCCAAATATATAAGTAACCATCCCTAATCTACCGAAGAGTATTCACCTCAATTTGAACATAACCATTAAATATGCATTTCACTTTGACGACACAACCAACTGTTTCGCTTGGTGGCAATCACAACAAGCACTGAATTCTTGTGAATTGTGAATAATTCACTACAAAACCTCACCAAAACAAAAACATAACCCTTGGAATCTTCATACCAAAAAGATAGAAAGAATTCTAACTTCGAGGGTTAGATATATACATGTCAGACCTTGCACACATGAACAAAACGCACTATAAACCTAATATTGTCCCATCTTTCCAAACCAAAATCATTATGCAAAGTTGACCAGAAATGAAAGTGGCTACACATTGTCATTTTGCCAAAGTCATGGTGTATTTTTACCTAACAATCTCCTTTACCTTAGGGGGTCCAACATTTCCACAAGTTTCTCAGAGAGTAACTTAGGAACCCATTAAACAATGGGACAATTGGTTTGAAATTTGCCTTAGATAGTGGGTTACTATGTTCAAATCCTAGAAATCTCAGAGGCAAAGCACTTGGGGAACCTAACGAAGCTGCTCCCACTTCTCATATGGGGACGAGCGGTGCCGTAAGTCACCTCTGCAAGGAGTCGGTCAGGTTACCACTAGACAAGGTCACTTTTTCATTAAAAAAGGTGCCTGTATTTTAGCCTACCTTTATGGTAAGTTGTAGCTGCTAGATTCCTCGATGGTTTTTCCATGTTCATAGAAGAACCGACTACTACATTTACAACATAAAAAAACTAGGTACATGAATATCAACTTCTTCAAAGGCATGGACGAATGAAACTGATGTGGAACATAACCTTTTTCTTGTAAATGGCTGACTATTTAGCAAACCAAACGTTTGCAAAACGATTCTTTTAACTCAATATTAACGTTTACCACGACCATACACTAAGATGACCGGGACTGAATTGAGTTACCACAATTCATGCATGCTCTCACATATGGGAGTATTCTGTTGCACATTGAATAAATGCACAATTTATGGTACCCTTTCTCTCATCTTCAGATATGTAAGCAATGGCAGCATCTGCAACAAGCTCCACATAAGGGTTTCCAACAGGTCCCCTATTCTTCCCTTGTCAATTTTAAACAATTCTGGACCAAATGGTTTGTGGTCTACCTTGATGTTTTACAAAACTTTAGATGTGCATTCGACTTAAATGTCAAACACAAGAATTTATCAATGGACTAGTAAGAGAAGGTACAACATACATATGCAAATCAGAGACATGATTTTTCATAGACGGGTAATTTGGAGGAAAGGAATTGATAAGTGATTTGTAGGTACATGTGTGTGGGTCAACATTAGTACGCAGCAAAGCAATCATACATCTCACCGAAAGGACACATGTAATCCGGTTATGTCAATGATTTTACTTCAATTTTACGTATAAAAAATGTTGACATATATGTAGCAACATTAAAAAATGAGGCATGGTCAAGGTGCAAAGTTCTAGAGAAATGAAACACATGCAATTCATTGATTTCATTGGCACATTCACAAAACTTATGTAATTAATTGCGTAGTCAAAAAAGTGAATGTATTTGACAAGTGTAACATCATTCATAATTCAACAAGAATTCAAAGTAATAATACCGTTCATGATGCAAATGTCCATGTTTCCAGTACTTGTTTTGCATGTCCTAAATGTTTTTACATTTGTGAATTTGATGTGTTTTCTCCGAGTCTCCTTGCATTTTGTTATGTTAAATTTAAAGATATTGCTCTTGCTAACTTCACAAGGAGAACTAATCATGTGAAAAGCACTTAAACAAATCTAATAAAATGATTTTTTCATGGGTTCATATTGGTATCATGACATTTAACACAGTGGATGGCATGTGCTGATTGAGGATCCAAACAACAAATCCATTGATAATCTATGGTATGGGGTCTATTCGCATTGTTAAAAATGAAAACATTGTAACAAAAGAGGTGTATCCAATGTAGTGGACACTATTTGGTTTCAAAACTAGCAAGCTTTTGAAACGATTGTGAAAATGGAAGGGTACAGAAAGTAATTGCCCACTTTTCACTAAGTTGCTTCAACTTCAATGCACACACTTCACACATCTTATAATTCTCTCCATTTATATGAGATTTTTGGAGCACATTTGAACATTTTGTGCAACTTTACTTGCATCATCTCTAATCCTCATTCACTTATTTTGTCACCATTATAGCCTTTCATGGTTTCTTTTTTAACAATGGAGATTTAGCATGGGTTTGTTTGGGTGTGTAGGTTTTGTGAAGGGAGAGTATAGTTCATCCTCAAACAATTGAAGACATGTAGTAGAAGATGCTTCATCAAAGTTGACCAAAGGACAAATTCAGGTTATCATCATTTTGAAAAAATAGAGAATAGAGAAAGGTCACAACTAATGAATGATTCTTGTACATACACGTGCAAAACCTGCACTCAAATGATTGTATCACATTGCGTGTTCAAACATGCATATTCAAACTTTTCAAACAACAAAACTCCTCATCTGCTAATAAACGTGTTACATGACAATCCTGAACAACATTATTTATCAGTTGAACACATATTATATGTTCATCTATAGCCCTTGGCATTTTGAGCTATTGCAACTTTTACCTCATCTCACACATACATCCTGATTCCTCCTTGCTTTATCACTGAGTGTTGGAAATTTAACATTCCTTCTTGAGAAATTCTTCTAAACCTCTACAAGACAAAGGAACCCACAAAACACAACATGTTACAAACCATAACAAGGAAATCTCTGTGGGCACATGCAGTAAGAATGGGGATCATCAAGGGGAAATCACAGAGAAAGCATGATTAAGAACATTGCCTACTAAGTGAAAACTTTGCAATGTGACCGATCAAAGTTTTTCTTACAGTGCACTATTGTTGGTCACCAATTTTAGGTCCCAAAACTCCATTTCATATGGGATTTCATGGCCTATGGCATGTTACCACAAGAATTCCTCCTGTTCTTGATGTCTTGCCTTCCTAGTTTTCTTGTCTAAGACGTATTCTTGATGATGGGGTAGTCATCTCAGAGCAGCAAGGAGACAATGTTAGACAGAAAGTGGACGGCAAGAGAGGAGGATCTGAGCGGAAAATCATTACTGGCATACCGGTTTCGGCCTTGTGGGCCTTCATCAGTGCCGAATGACATTACAAACAGACTCCTACTGCTAAAGTACTAGACTCGCATCCATTCGCGTCGCTCATTTTTCACAGGGTTTTGGGGACTACGCAACCATGGAGGACCAAGTGGTTACCTTCGTAACCTAGAGGTCCATAGGTATGTGCGCAATTTTCTTGGCATTTTCCACGCCAAGATAGGCCGGCCTGCAAACACTGTGGTATTAAACTGCGTGAGTCGACGTGAAAAACATCGTAAATGTGACCCTAGGCATAACCTTTCAGTCCGTGGATTTAGAAAGGTTTTTAGAACAAGGGGACGTGTCGTTGATGTTGGCCGGTCTTGGGCGGTCGGATGAAGTATCCGATTGATTTCATGTTCGCGTTGAGGATGTCGAACCTGTGAGAAGATAGGCAACAGAAATCTCTGAGGGTAACCGCGTGCTCGAAGTCGAGCATAGAATTTCTTTTTGGTGTCTAAGAAATCCTTGGCGNAGCTCCTAGTATGGTAACTGTGAAAGGGGAGTTAGAGGTACCTGTTCATTGGTTTCTGGTATGTTTTCACATCCAGAATATTAGAGGCCTCAAACCTCTCACCTTTGCTGAGCGTGATGTCGAGGAAGTCAATGCTAGTAGTGGAGATGTCCCACTTGATCTTGATGTTCTCATCGATGCTGCCAAAAGTTGAGAGGAAGTGAAGGAGATCCGTGTGTGAGCTGGTCCAAATGATTACTCCATCGTCGATGTATCGCCGATGGAGCAATGGTTGTGACTGGCATCTCCTAGAAACTTCTTGGTCGATCATGCTCATAAAGAGGATGGCAAAGGCCGGGGCTGTTGGTGTGCCCATGGCTGTGCCCTTGACCTGTTTATAAGTGTCCTCTAAGAACTCCACATAAGAGTTGTGCAACATCCAAGAAAGGAGTTGGATGATGACGGGAGTCTTGGGATGATGAGCTTGATGGAGAAGTCCTTGGATGAAGGTGAGAGCAATGGTTTTGTTAAAACATGTTTCATAAAAAATTCATACCAACCCTAGCTTTTCATGCTTGTTTCTTGTGTATGCTATTTTTTTCATATGTTTCATTTCACAAGTTATTTGAAGTAACTATTCAACTCGGTTTCTTTCATTGATGTGTTCTTCACATTCATAAAACAATTGTAGTGGGAGTACCAGTTTGGCCCTCCCTCCTCGCTGAAGCAAGGGGTGGTTGCGCACCACCCCTCGCATCAGCGAGGGCTGGCCGGCGTCCAGCAATTTGCTGGCCTTCAGCCAACTCGCTGTCGGTCGGCTGGACGGCCGGCGGCCAACCAAGTGACCGGTCGGCCACCGGCCGGCTAGCCGCCACCGCCGATCGAGGCCTCAGCCTGATCAGTGGCTGAGGGGCCACAAGGGCCTCGAGGGCGAGGCCTCATGGCCTCGTGCCCTCGCCCCCCCTCTCCCTCCTTGCAAACAAGCAAGAGTGGACGAGGGATAGGGGGAGCAAGGGTGAGGTCAAAATAGCTGGCGCGACATCACCAGCGTGTCTTGCACGCGACGATTTCGTGCCAGAACAACAAAAACGTATATCAAAGTTTGTTTACGACAAAATTTGACATAAACAAACAAAATAACTCGTGCGAACAGACGCGTTTATTGTAAAAACCCTCGGTTTGGGTCCCAAAATGAGGGGTTTGGTTAAAAATGGACATGGGCGTCCAGAGACTCAAAATATTCGAGTCTCCCTGCTCAAGGTCGTTGATGACGATTGCCCCTCACTCTTGCAAACGGGGTAAACCCCTGATGTGGACTGAGAACGCCATCCGGCAAACTCCGACGAGGACTTCAGAGCAGGAGCTAGAGACACGACCCGTTATAGTGGTTCTTAGAGCCAGACGACCCTCGCGACCAATGGTTTGACGGAAACGGCGGCTACGACATAGATAAAACGTCGCCGGCAGCTACAAGCAACGGCAGAAACGCCGGAAGGGACTACGGCATCTACAATCCACATATTGAAGCGCCGTAAATTGCGTTAGAGAGATTAAAAAACGCTCTACTTGGTGCAACTAATTCCTTCCAGTCTCTCCACACTTCCAGGGGGCTAGGAGGATTGTTGTTGGGCGGGTTGGGGAGTTCCCACCTCTAAAACCACAAATTCTCTTTATTTTCAAGGCTCCTTCAAACCTCCTTCATCCAAAAATTGGGACAGTGCCCCTCCCCCAGCTGAGGGTCTCTCACGGCCTGAGAGCACCCTTTAATAAAGGAGGTTGACACCTTGAAGATTGTTGACGGCTCGCCAACGCCGCCAGCTCAAGGGAGACACCGCCCCGAAACGCGAGAGGCGTCAACAAGCGTGAAGAGAATACCAAGGAAGACAAGAACACAAGAGGAAGACAAGAAGATGGAATAGAGAGTGGAAGACTCGCTAGGAATTGTAAGAATTCTTCTTCTCATTGTTTACTCTTGTTTTTTCAGCGACACTCACATTCATCCTCGTTCTATTGTCTTGTAATTTTCTGTTTTCCTAGGTACTGGTCATTGCCAATCATAGTGAGTCACGGCCTAGGAAGTCTAGTTCCAAAAAACCACGAACGTGTGCCGACGTGGCGGCCTAGGAAAATAGAAATTGAAATTATAATTGCCTCACCAATCGTGAGAGCAAGGAGATCGTAGGAGGCAATTCCTCCATTAAGTTGTGGGGTGGTCCTCACAACGACCTTCACATGCTACTTGCACGACCAACGAAATGGCAAGTGCCGGGCTGTCCAAGACAAACAAGGGGAAGGTGGTGACGGCCTCACCACAAGCTCTCGGCGGACTCCAAATTTTGGGAGCCGCCGCCGCGAGCACGGTTGCCAACCCAAAGGCAACCGTACCGCCAAGGGCAACCCTACCGCCGAAGGCAACCGGCGCCAACCTCACCGATACCGAGCAGCATGCGGAGGCCAAAAAGGTGCTTGACGAGCGCTTCGACGCGCACGTGGGCAACCCCCACGCGCACGTGGGCAACCCCCACGCTCGTGGTGAGGCCGTCACCGTCGACCTTTTGTTCACAAAAAGGATCGGCACACCGTACAGCAAGCTACTGGGCTCGATCCACCCCTTTGCAAGGTACTCTTTGATTTGGCGTTCAGTCTCATGCCTTTCTGCAAAACTAAGGCAATACAAGAGTCTAAACGGAGGAGTCACCTCCGGTTGCAGCCAAAGGGTACCTTGCAAAGGGGTGGATCGAGCCCAGTAGCTCGCTGTACGGTGTGCCGATCCTTTTTGTGAACAAAAGGACCGATGAGAGCTCGTGGTGATGGCCTCACCACGAGCTCTCATCGGACTCCAAATTCTGGGAGCCGCCGCCGCGAGCACGCTTGCCAACCCAAAGGCGACCGTACCGCCAAGGGCAACCCTACCGCCAAAGGCAACCGACGCCAACCTCGGCGATATCAAGCGGCGTGCGGAAGCCAAAAAGGTGCTTGACGAGCACGACGACGCGCACGTGGGCGTCCCCCATTCGACGGACAATGCGATGGAGGAGGATCTCTCAGGGGGATACCGCGACGAAGAGCACCACGTCGACAAAGGCAAAGGCGACGAGGATCGCGACCATCGCCATAGTCATGCAACGAACTTGAGCCGATTGCTCGAGAAGGGCAAGACGCCTGCCGCATCGCTTGAAGCTACCGACGGCAGCGAGACTGCCAAGAGAAGCAAGGGCGTTGAATGCAGCCACACGGGAAGTTCCCACGAGAACAGGCCGGACAACGTCACCGCGAAGGCAATTCGCGATGACCGTCGTAGGCTCGCGGAGTTTAATGCCGAGGCCGCACGCCGACTCAAGATCACCACCGATGGTGGACATACGGCAACAATCGGAGGAATGGGGGCCGACCCTCCTTCCTACGATGCGGCCACAATAGGGCAAGGCAACGCCCACTCAAGCTTTGTCGCCAAGGACAGTTTCCTCCGAAAAGGTGGGACTCCTTGGAGGCGTGTACGCGAACCGTACCCTTTTGCTATGGATAAGGGTGCACGAACAACGCAAGGCCTTGGAGGCTATCGCCGATGCTTTGACGACATCAGAGCTGAAGTTTGCGTTCGTAAACTTGCTAGCCAACGTCGGGCAGAGTATCTCAGACCTTGATCGTGATCGTCAGGTACAGCACTTGGCCGCCCATGAGGCAAGCCGCCGATGCAACAACCTTGACAAGGCGTTGCAGAGCGTAACTCAGGTTCGGATGCAGTAGAAAGCGCAGCGTCATGCAATTGCGGATACCACTGCCATTGGCAACGAAGACTTGACGACTTCGGGGTCGGTCATGAACACGTCCTTCCTCCACAATGTGGAGATCTTCTAGAAGGGCGTGAAGCTGACCGACTGGCTGAACCGCATGGAGGACGTCCTACGTGTCCACAATGCTCCACTCGGCTAGTGGGGCAGCCTTCCCATGACGCGGCTTGAAGACAAACTCTTCAAGTATGTGGTCAAGGAGTGGACCGTGCAGCAGCCGCACCTCGAGTGGCAGCCCATGCCGTGGGAGGCCTTATGCGCGATCATGCGCAAGAAGTGTACCCAACGTGAGGAGGCGTAGTGTGCCTTCCACATGATCAAGGACTTTAGGCAGCTGAGCAGCTCGCTCAAATCGTACTTGAGCGAGTTCGCCACACTCGTGGAAGAAGCCGAAAGCTTCACTGAGGGCGATGGGCCTCAGACCTTCAAGTACCCAGAGTGGATGCTGCTAGAGTACTTGCATGATGGTCTCGCCAGCAAAAAGCTAAAGGACAAGACCACCACGACAGCCACTGGCCAAGCTTGGACAAGGTGGAGGGCATTGAGCGACTACCTGAGCAAAGTGTATTCAGCAAACCCGAAGCACTACTCTGATGCACGGCCGAACACACGGGCACAACAAGGCTTCGACATGCGCATGGACGCTATAAGGGCTGGTGGGTGAGCTGGACAGCGAGGCAGAGCCAAGGGCAAGCATCCTGCAAACCCTCTAGCCAAGAAGGCTGGTGGATACAAGGTTCCCAACAACAAGCGCAGCCGTGAGAATGACGAACTACAGGCGGAGCGTGAGCGTCGCAAAACATCTTTTTGTGAAGGGATCTGCCACAATTGCATGCAGCCGGGCCACTTTAGGGCTCAGTGCTCTCAGGTTGTTGGAGGTGGACAAGAGGTCGCGGCGTTAGCTATAGTAGTAGCACCTCGTGGGGATGGTGCAGCAGGAGGCCGCGAACAGGGCCGTGGATAGGGGCGCGGTCGCGGCAATGAGCACGGCCGTGGAAACGGATAGGGCCTTGGGGCGGGTTTTTGCCCATCTCTGAGTGACGTCAGTGGGGACCACTTAGGGGTAAAACTAGATCATGAGTGTGGGTTCATGTTTTTGGATGATGATGTTAAACAATTTGAGTTTTAAGCGAGTTCAAGTTTCTCTATTGTCTTTTCTCCTCCTATTGAACCGCATTCTGACCGACAATACCCACTAAACCTTGCATCCCCAGAAGATATGCATAAACGTACATGCTAAGTGGTGGCGTTAACGCCCACTGTACAAGAGTTGTGTGACACAATCATTGAAGCAAACACCCTCAAAGCAATGAGTTCATTCACGTTTGCAGTACCCTTAGTCGACGATTTCGACCCAGTCAAATATAAAGACTGGAAGGTGCTAGCCGAATTCACACGTGCCCACAAGATGTGGACTCGAGTGGGTGAATCATGGGAGTTGCAACGCCCATCGTACAGATTCCGTGTTTATCACAAACTCGACTTACCTTCGTCGAGTCTGTTCACTCGGAAGAGTGGAGGCAACATAACAATGCAGTTCAAAGGACACCTAGCAAGTGTTCCTGTGAACGTACTGGCTGACACTGGAGGGAACGACTCTTTTGTTAGCCTTGGCTTTACGCGACAGGTTGGTGTGAAGTACAAGCCATCGAATGGCGCAATTGTTGTCGGTGAAAACTGTTCGGTCCCCGTGATCGGTACTTGTACAGCAAAAATTTGTATTCAAGGATACACACAGAGTGTCACTTTGAAGGTACTCAACCTTCTTGACCCGTTTGACGTGGTGCTAGGCGATCCCTAGCTCCATCAAAACAAGGCTCTAATGTGTTTTGAACCATAGCGTTTGATCCTCTGAAAAGGACAACACCGCTTTACGTTGATTCATAGTACGAAATTATCACCGACCCGACTCAAAGTCCATGCTAGCTTGTTTACAATGCAGGTGAAGAGACGTATTCGACAACGTTGTCGATACTTCTTGGCTCATCTGCAAAAAACAGAGGACGACGTGACGAAAGGCACGACACAAGAGATCAGATCTCTGTTGGCAAAGTTCTCGGATGTATTCCAAGACCCACCGGCTAAGCTTCCACCAGAAAATACACATGGGCCACACGATTCCGGTACAACCGGAGTTGACTCCTTCGTTTAGACCCATGTATTGCCTTAGTCCAGTAGAAAGGCGAGAGGCCGAATGCCAAATCAAATAGTACCTTGCAAAGGGGTGGATTGAGATCAGTAGCTTACTGAACGGTGCGCCGATCCTTTTTGTGAACAAAAAGGATGGTGGTTTACGCATGACCCTGGATTACCAGGCGTTGAACAAACTGACAGTGAAAAATGGATTCCCCTTACCGCGGATTGAGGACCTTTTTGACCAACTCCAAGGCGCAAAAGTATTTTCGTCCTTGGATTTGTCTCAAGGGTACCATCAAATCCGCATAACGGAAGATGATGTGCCCAAAACCGCGTTTCGAATGCACATGGGACACTATCAGTTCCGATTTTTATGCTTCAGGCTTACGAATGCCCTGGCAACCTTCCAAGGAGAAATGAACCAAACATTTGCCAAGCAACTCAGACAGTTTATCTCCGTTTACCTGGACGATATCCTGGTTCTTTCCAAAAGAATGGAAGAGCACATAGAACATCTGCGCGAAGTTCTTGCAATCTTTCGGGAACAGTGATTCAATGCAAAAGTGAGCAAGTGCAATTTTCCACAAGATGAACTCAAATACCTTGGACACATCGTCGGCAAGGACGGCATCCATGTCGATCCACAAAATTTCCAAACCGTTGTGGACTGGCCACGTCCCAAATGTCCAAACCTGTCAAGACGGTGGGTGCGTTGGAGTGAATACCTGAGTTGATTCTTGTTCACATGGGAATATCGGCTAGGACGCATCAATGTGGCCGATCCACTCAGCCAACAGCCTGTGGAAATAAAAGCAACCACCAAAGTGAGTGGGTGTTTCATGGCCATTCCAACAGCAACTGTACAACCACCAAATCCCCCTGCACCTTTGCGGCAACCACCACGAGAGATTATCCATTAAAACGGTTTTGTAAACAGGATCCGGATGTGGATTCTAGGTTTCAAGACTCCCAAAATCTTGAAAACTACGGCTTGGTGGAGGCCGCAGGAATCTTCTGGCATGGAGAACAAGATGTTGTGCCAAACCCGGGAGACCTACGAGCAAAGGTTATCTTCGAGTTCCACAACCCGCCGGTAGCAGGTCATGTGGGACCTCGACAGACCGGACAGGCACTCTTGGACCACTATTGAAGGCCATGGTGGAGTGTTGATGTCTATAAAGATTGCATGACATGCAACCCATGTCTTCGGAATAAGGCTAGCAACAAGAAGCCAACTGGACTCCTCCAACAGCTTCCCATTCCAATGACTCCATGGGAGTGCGTCAGCATGGACTTCATTACTAGTCTTCCGGACACAACCCGTGGCCATGATGCAACACTAGTGGTTTTGGATATTTTGACGAAGATGACGCACTTCATTCCTACAACCACTAACATGAACGCAGAGGAAACCGCTTGTCTCTTCTTTGAGGGTGTCGTAAAGTACCACGGCTTGCCGTTACGCATTTTCTCTAATTGAGATCGAACATTTGCTAGTAAGTTCTCGCAAAACATGCACGAGTACTTCGGTAGTGAATCGCAAATGTCGACAGCATTTCACCCTCAAAATGACGATCAAATAGAGTGCATGAATTGCACTCTTGAGCAGATGCTCTGCATATATGTGGACCCTGTCATGCATGATTGGGACAAATTTCTAGCACCGGTAGAGTTTGCTGTGAGCAACTCGGTGAACGAATCCACACAGTTCACACCGTTTGTGTTGAATAGTGGTCGCCACCCGTTGGTACCCTCTTCATTGGTGAAGAGTGGGAGTATAGGAGGGCAAGTTCTTTCTGCTCAAGCCTTTGTTGAGCGCATCAACTACTTGTTACAGGAGGCGAACGGTCACCTTCAAGCAGCTGGGCAACGACAAAAGGCATATGCCGACAAAGGTCGTCGGGAGGTCTCATTTGACAT
>SZWC01026999.1:0-31175 GCA_023375785.1 Penium margaritaceum
CCCAAATATATATACACACACACACACACACACACACACACACACACACACACACACACACACACACACACACATACACACACAAACACACACACACACATACACGTATATAGTGTTATTTTTATAGTAGTGTCATTAGGCGGGAAATCACCAATGAGCGTGGGATTCTGGTGGACTATAATCAATATATCCTAGTTTGTGTGACTATTTTCACTTCACTCAATTTGCAGACATTAGTTTCAATCACCCCTGCATTTCGACTTCAACTTGGATCCAAACTCATTTGTTGATTCCGTGATTCCAATACGGTCCAAAATAATACAAGAATTTACCCCCAACGAATTCCTCTTCAGAGAAGAGGTGCTTAGACTTGAAAGAAATGGTTGCCTTCCAAGCCCCACGGTGGCAGGGTGTTTCGCCAAGAAGTACGAACAGAACGTGGATGGTTCATACCTGGAAGATGCCATATTAGACGGCTCGAGGATTTGGGACAATTGGGTAGTTTGCGACAAGCATTACGTGTAATTCAATGAAATGGAAATCATGCTTATTAGTCTGGACAAAATTATTTTCTGCCACCTCACACACTTGAACTGAAGTCCTTCTATTGCTTCGTCCAGAATTAGCACCTGAGCAATGCTCGTTTCTCAGGAAAAAAATGGACTCAAAAATTTGCTCCGAAAGTGCAGTTGAAAGTGAGTAAAAAGTGAGTTAACAACGAGAATAAGGTGTCTTCTGAGACCCCTCGCACACTCACCTAGGCCCTCACCTTTGTGGGGCTTGTTGCTCAATCTACCGGCCAATCAAGAAGGCCGGACTAGTGAAAAGTCCCTAATGCAGGGACAAAAGACGATTCGACCATTGGTGACAAATGGATGGTTTCTATTGAGCAAGAGGTGTATTTCGATGACAAGTGTCGAGTGAGTCAAGCACATACATACAATGCCAAAAATGAGAATGAGGCAGATGTTCGGTCCTCAGTGCTCGGTTCGAGCGAAGCATGCGAGGTCGCGCCGTGTCTGGTTGATTGAAAAGGCTCTGCTAAGAAGTCGGGGGCTTCGAGAAAATCAAAGCCCGGTTGTAAAGATCCAGCACCGTCGCGATGTCGAACGAATAATATCGGAACATCGACATGGTTCACGAAACTTTTGTCTCCCATTCTGGAATGTGATCAAAGTTTTAGGAAAATTCTGGAACATAACACCGGAGATCAGAGCAGTTCGCCGTAATTCCCTCAGCCAAACGACGTAAACATTCAGTGGTCAGCACACGGTGGGCCATGAATGTAATGAAAATTTCCCACTCACAATGTTTAAGGACTCGTGTATGTCAGGGACGTAACACTTCTTCCCCTTTAGCCGCGACGTCTTGGCGCGTTAGCAAACGTTGGCCGGTGACGACCATAATAGCCATTGATTCCATTTTCCACGGCATCGATGTCCAAGGATGTCTTCAATCATGTACTTCGTATCCATGTCCACTTGTTCAGAAGGTAGAGGTGTGACGTCTCTATCGGGGAAGTTCGTACTAAGGTCCCGGTAGTGCTTGAGCTTGCTTTTCCTGGAAGACAGGATGAATCACCATGCTGTCAGGTAGGCAAGGTTGACTGACAACAGGGGTTTGCATTGGCTCAATCTCAAACGGGCACAACCATTGGCGTTTCAGCTTTGCAAAGTCCTTTTTGTAGAGTTTTATGCTCCCTAACGTGAGGAGGATGCAATCGTCGATGCTGAACACATCATCGCTGCAATGTCGGTCGGCTACTCACTTCATCGCTGCTTGAGTCTTTGCATGGGTTTGGCGTGTTTCCTCCTACACACTTGCAAAGTCCATGTGGTGGTGTTGACTGCGTGGATGTTGCTCTGACTCTGTGGTCCAGCTGGTGTGGCGAGAATTTTACCATACACCTTTTTCAAAACGGACTTTGACCAATGGCGGTACAAGTGGCAGGGTTGTATGTGAGCTTGGCATTTGCCAGTTTGGCTGCCTAATCGATGCTGTGCGGCTCACATAATGTGTGGAGAAGATGTTCAAGTGTTTGATTGGTTCGCTTTGTTTTCCCGCCAATTTGAGGATGGAACGCCATTTTTAACTGGATCCGACAGCCATAGCGCGTCATCAGTTCACGCTAGAAACTACAAGTGAAGGAGCTGGCCCTGTTGCTAATGACTGTGTGTGGTACGTCGTGCAGCCGTATGATCAAATCTAGAAATAGCCGCGCTCTTCAGCAGTGATGGTGGTCGTTGTCCGGATGAAGTGTGGCAATTTTAAAAACCTGTCCACCACGACGAGGATGACGTGATAGCCCTTGGGAGTGGCGGGCAAATTTTTCACGAAGTCCATGCTGATGTCGAGTCACGCCTCCCTCGGAATAGATAGGGATTCGAGTAGACCGGATGGCCCCCTGCGACAAGATTTTTGTCTCTGATAGGTGTCGCATGATTTACTAAAGGGTGACACGTTGGTCTACATCTTGTCCGACCAATAGTATTTTGCCAGCTTCTTCAACGTCCTGTCCTCGCCAAAATGTTCACGTTTTGTCTAGTGTTGTGGTCTCCTCCAGTAGCATCCTTCATAGCTCCTCAATTGGCGGAATGATGACCTGACGAGTGAATTACCGTCGCCAATATGGGCCGTCGAACTAGAACTTGGTCTTGTCGTACCCGCTGACGTCCCCGTAACCCTTTGCAAATAGCCTCGCAAGGTACATGTCTCGTTCGACAAGAAACATGTTGATCTCGGCAACTAAATCCGGTCGCCGAATCAAAGCATCCGGATCACTTTCACAAGGCCGGTACTCAATGTCGTAGTCGAATTTGGACTTGAGGAACTCCATCCATCGAGTTTGTTGACAGTTGACATTTGGTTGAGTCTTGAGATATTTCAGCACGTGATGGTCGGTGCAGATAATGTATTATCGGCATTCCAGGTAGCACCGCCATGTCTTGAACGCGTGTGTGACCACGAGAATTTCTTTCTCATGTATTCCGTAGTTGAGTTCTGATGTTTACCTGGCATATACACGACCGGTTGTTCTCCACCGTCGTTGGCTTGGAGGAGAATGGCTCCGATGGCTCAATCGGACATGTCTATGACCATGATCTAGTGCACTGTTGGATCTGCCAATCGTAAGGATGGCATCGAGGTCAAAGCTTTTCTCAAAGAGCTAAACGCTTCTTGTTTGTTATCCTCCCAATTTCACTTGGTGATTTTTCAGTGAGATCGGAGAGAGGTGCTTACACTCGAGCGTAGTTCTCTATGAATCAACATTAGTAGTTGCAGAAGCCCAAAAATATCTAAACTTCCCAAAAATCCATAGCTGTTGGCCAAGCAGCAACCGCCTTCACCTTTTGTGGGTCCACGGTGATCTGCAGATGGTGTGGTCCACAATCTCGATCGAACAGTGACCAAAGTCGCACTTTGAGAGTCTTTTAAAAATTTTCTCTCTTTGTAAAACTTCAAGAACTTTTAAAAGACCATTGTGCTCCTCGGTGTGCGGTTGTAAACCAGAATGCAGTCAAGGTACACAAGGAAAAAGTCATCAAGGTAGAAAAACCATATGATGTTCATCGTTACCATAAATATTGTAGGGCTATTTTTCAGTCCGTGAACTCAAAGTGACCGTATCTGGTGCAGAATGCTATATTCTCAACGTACTTACCAGATATGCAGATCTGATGATAGCTGCTATGCAGGTCAATTTTGCTAAAAATTCAAGCCCCTCGGAGTTGGTCAAATGTTTTTCGGCTCGCGGAAAATGGTAGCGGTTCTTGATGGTGATGTCGTTCAACGTTTGGTAGTCTACGCACATCCACATCACTCTGGTATTATAAAATACGAAAAGTGCAAGTGCCGCGCATTGTGACGTAGAAAGTCTGATGAACTCCTAACCGAGCATCTTGACTAGCTGCTTCTTGACTTTTGCCAGCTCGTGATCGCTCATTGGATAGGTCGCCTTCACCATCGTTCTGATTGACTTCAGGTCTATCTGATCGTCAATGTTCTATTGCGGAGGTAGCTCTCAAGGTAGTTCATCAGGAAAAATCCATTCTGACTCCTCGATGAGTGTTGCAAACTCTTCTTCTAGTGCATCAAACTTTGTAGATGTTGAGGTTTTCATCTTCTACCAGCAATGATAACATAGACCAATCCACCGCTCCAGACCACTTGCGGACTATGTTGGTAAGGAAAATTCCATGCGCGAATGATTTTGTGGTCGCTCATTGGGCAAGTTCTGTAGACCGTTACATCGTACAGGTCTCCGATTCGTAGTCGGAGTGGTTTGTGAAGTCGACAGTCAGAGTCGTTCGTCGACGTTTTTTCCTTGAAAAACTCCTGGTTTGGTTTGTATACTCAGCTTCCGAACCATGTTGCTTCTTACAAAGCTGTTAAATGCTCCTCGATCCAGTGGATTTGGTACCATTTTGCAATTTTTGTAACCCCTCAGTTGTACTAGTAGTAGAATTGCCAGTTGATTGTCCTTGTACCCCTCATCATACTTTGCAATCTGAGGAACCCTCGTCTGTGGCGATGTGAGCCACTCAGATGGGCAATCTGTCAGCGCAAAAACTTTTGACCAAACAGGATCCTCGCCATCTACTCCCACCTCTTGTCATTCCCCGACTCCTCGTTTCTTCTATAGGGCTTCCCCCCCTTTTTTTCGCTTGCTGATACTGTTTCCGACAGTTGCGTTAGATATGACCCGACTTCCCGCAATTCCAGCAGAGCCATTGATTGTGCTGATCGACGGAATCAATCTCCATCCAATATGAGGTTTGTCTCGACTGCAAGTTTCCTCTGCCACGATAAGAGTTGTACCTTTGGGGCCGCCAGTTGTTGGATTTGTGCATTGGAGCGTTGTAGCCGATTTCATTGGTTGTTGCAATGATCTTAGAAGATTGTCCAGGATGCCAAAGATGGCGATTGCTCACCGGACATCCAGCTTGAGGCCATGATTGTAGTAGAAACACAAATCGTTAGGGACGAGGTCCCTACAGGTGAAGATTTTGCTCAAACGCCAAGCATACTCTGCCATGCTGGATTGTCAACGCAAACATTGGATTTTGTACTGTACGTAAGACTTCTCATTTGTCTTCCCAAAACGAGCGAGGGTAGTACGAAGTCGCTCCACGTTTTCTTCTCTAAGTGAGAGAGACATAGCATATCAGATTAATTTGATCGAGAGGTAGTATGCCTGTGCACGACAATATGAGAGCGATCGCGTGATTTGTTAATCTGGCTTTGCCGGTCTCCTGCTTCTCTTGGATGGGCTTTAGATCAGAACAGCAACTTAAAGCCGTGCCATGCAAAAGCAAGGCAACAAGCTCTTTTTTTTCTCTCTCTTTTCATAGTTGACCCCAGAAGTGGTGAACTCCAAACTTGCCAGCCACATCTTGATCATTGGTCCCTTGGAGTTAACAGAATGGAATGGCTGAGGAAGTGCCGATCAAATCTCAGGTTCACTCGAGAGTTGTAATTTTTTCTCAGTGAGCACTGCTTTGTGCATAAAAAAAAAAAACCCCAAAGCTCCTCTATTTGCTAGGTTGATTTGTTGGAGTAGATGGGTATTGAGGCTCTCGAGTCCCGACAACTTTTGGTACAAGCCTTTGTTGATTTGCGCTTGTCGGCCGGTGACTCCCATCGCGGCAGGTGTCAACCCGACGGGCAGTTGCGGATGCGAAGGGTGCGCCGGTCCGGAGGCTTCCATTACCGGATTGGCTGTCGATTTCATTGGTATTGTGCCATTCAGTGCAAAGGTCACTGCTTCGATCTGACTTACGTGGAGTGCATCGGTGGTTACGCGCTGCTGATCCTCCATCACCGGAGTACTCACCGGGGACTACTTCTTGTCGCCGGTTGCACTCGCTCCGTTCGTCGTTGTTGTCGTAAAGTCTTAAATCTTCTGAATGACGGAGATACATTGAGTACTTTTCGCCAGTTAGTTAATGCAGCGGTCCCCCCTCCAGCATTGCTGCACTCTGATACCAAGTGTTACGCTGAGGGAAACATAGGTGGTTCACATGGATGAGGTGTGGGGAAAAAAGGATTCAATGAATTGGGATAAGTGGATCATTTCTATTAAGCACTAAGTGTACTTCAATGCCAAGTGTCGAGTGAGTCAAGCACATATGTGCAATGTCAAGAATGATAATGAGGCATCTATGGGGTCCTTGGTGCTCGGTCCGAGCGACGCGTGCGATGTCGCACCATGAGTAGTTGATTCAAGAGGCTCCACCAAGAGGTCCAGGGGCTCCAAGAATATCGAGACACGGTTTTAAAAAGTTACAGCACCATCCCAAAGTTGATCAAACAATATTGAATTATCGATACGGTTCACGAAATTTCTGTCGACCATTCTGGAACATGGTCAAAGTTGTGAAGAACGTCTAGAACGAAACATCAGAGGTCTGGAAAGTTGGCCAAAGTGCCCTCGACCAAATGGCGTACAAATCCAGAGGTCGGTGCGTGCTGGGCCATGAATGTAATGACAAAAATACCCACTCGCGAAGTTTAGGGACTTGTGTACGGAAGGGACGAAACATTTTGGACCTTTTTTGTCCTAAGTCCTGGCAGTTTTTTTTGCGTTTGATGTTGGTGAAATTGCCAGTTCACGTCCTCGTTCTCTCCCTATAACTTTGGTTGTCAAGTCTTGAAAGCTCAAACCTTGAGAGCAATATCGCACCTCGGAGCTCACCTTGACTTTTGGAATCACAGGTAGCATTGAAAATACTTCATCGCTAGCTTTGTAGCTTGTTTCGAAGCTCGCTGTGTGCCATGTTTGCGTGGAGTCCTCCACGGACATCACGGGGAACGAGGACATTTCACATTCCTCTTGTAATCTCTAAGAGACTACATACATGATGTGAAATGGTGTCTATATAAATATGATTTTTGTAATTTCAAAAGTCACTCATCGATAGAAGCATAAGGATTCAGGTGCTTGACTGGTCAAATGAAAACAAGTATTTAGTCAAAAGTATGGGGCACTACGATACTACACGGAACGAAACATTCCTTTTGCCAGCCAGGTTGTGTGAAAATGTGTCAAATCGATCTTTTGTGAAAATATACTCATCCCTTGGACACGCCAATGAAACACAGTTGAACCTCATGATAAAACATTCATGTTTGGAATTTGAAAATACCATTGACGACAGCACAGTAGTTGATGTGATCGAAGTTACCCTACTGCTCTTTGATTTCGATATTGATTGTCTTTTAAGTTGATTGAATGTGATACACTTTTTTGTTCAATGAATTCTACATACCATATAAATAATTGAACTCAAATTTGATGTGGAAGGCTAAAGGATTTGAAACTTCAATGGTGTTTTTCTCCATATAAAACGTTGAAATCAAGGTACCATTTGATGCAAATTCGACCATTAAGGACTACCAAAACAATTCAAACCTGAAAAATCTCATCTACTTTATAGATTGTATAATTCGCAATTTTCCATTCGTTGAAATCCAAGAGCAGTAGGGTAGTAGACCATGAACGTTTTGTCGAATTCATGAAATGGTAAAATAAATGCAATAATGTCCCCATCATGACGTGGACGGCTAAAGACCAGGATCAGATTACACATATTTGTTTGGATTGGAGGCACTCCTCCTACAACCCACAGACTCGTGGATGCATCCTGTCATTAAAGTTTCAAACCGTGGGTGTTCCTTACCTAAACCTCAAACTTGGGGCATTCCTCATTTAATCTCCAAAACAGGAGGCATATAATTAATTAAACCCAATCAAGAAACTCCAATAATTACTAGCCTTTGGGTTTGTCTTCCTGAGCCCTGCCAGACAACCTATGGCCCCAAACCCTGGCGTCGTCCAGTTTTCTTGAAACTAGACTACACCAAAATATGCATATTGCAAATGCAATCATGTGGTCAGAATTAGCTAGAAAGTTCAAACATCAAAGTTATGGCTGCCTGGACCTAGGCAAGTCCATGCTGCTCAGAACAACCGGCTATGACTGTCGATGACACGAGTAAAGGTGGCTGCTGCCGATGGAGTTGGTTGAACAATGCTACCAAGTGGGAGACACGAAAAGATAGGATTCATGTCTCTCATGACAATGTGGCGTTCCCTTCATCACTTAGTGTCCACTGTTATCAACGTTCGCCAAGTCAGTCGTTTGCACAAGCATGTATACCAACCAAAATGTCACAGCACAAATCAGTGAGGTAGTGCACGTGCAAGTCACAACATGATGACAAGTGTGCGCATAGTCAAGAGCATGTGTACAATAAAAGAAAGAGGCATACTTGGTATCTTGGGTGTTCGAGTCCAGCGACGAGTGTTGTGAATTGAGAGGCGCCCAGCGTGATGGTCAAACTCCGAGCCCTTGAGGTAGACCTCCCAACCCTTGACCCCTTGGTGTGTGGGCCGAACCTTCATAGACCGCATGGACCTCTCCTAAGAGTAAGCCCGCTGCTGGTGACCGAGGTTCTCGCTGTGCAATTATCCTAATGGCGTTTTCACAAAGGTGCATTATGGAAGACTTGTAGGATAGAACGGACGCGTACAAAGCAATGCTCAGAATTCAATGAGATTTGGGAAAGGAATGAATCCTTATAGTTGATAGATCAATACTAGGCAATGTAAAATGTATTTTCTGAGATTGGCATGCCTAGAATAACCCCTGGGCTTCCTTTTATCCCAGCCTCTATGAGCTAGTTGAGAGTCCCTTGGCGCTCAAAAGCCCTTGACTGAGGTGCAATTGTGAAAATATCACATGTATCATGTACTACGCGTTATGAGATTTCAAACACTTAAAAAAAATTCAATCTATGGAGAAACGACTGAGTTATGACCATTTGAGTGCTCCATGAGTGACTGGTGTTGGTAGCACTACCAGCGGGGGTCACAGGTGCCTCAAGCACCCTTGCCTCCAAATGCACCTCCAGCCGCCATCCCAAAGCGCCCATGGATCTCAGTGAACCTTTCCTCATTTCCTAAGCATCCATCTAGGGGTATTTGGCTGCAGTGGACGAGAAATTTGCTCCGTCGTGTTTGGAGTCAAACCAATATGTCTCCTGCTTTCTAGAGGTGTGCCTCCCAACTTTGCACGGTCGTATGTTTCCCATCCTTGAACCGAAGGACCCGGTTCTTGGGTCGAATCGCACGATTTTTCATATAGAATACGATGGGTACATCAAAACATGCATATGAATTTATCATGATGATTTGGTTACCACATCCACCAGTGGCTTCCATAACAAGAGTGAAATGGGGTCGTGAGAGGCGGCTTCGAGAAACAACGTCGAGAAGTTGGGGTTTTAAGCAACATTGGTAGTTTAACAGATATTTATCAAAGACCAATACGATTCAAAATAGTTTTATCGACACTTCTGGAAAGGCTTCAAACCAAGGAGAACCTTCAGAGAAAAATAAAGGAGGTGGGGGTAGGTAAAAGATCGGTGTAAAATTCTGGAGGTGGACGATTGGTGGGAAATGATTGTACAGAAGAAAACTCCCATACGTCAAAAACATGACATGAACATGGTGAAAAACTAGAAGTTGTATGGCAGAAGACAATTTGAAAAACTGGGACAGTTAGGATGTATGTAATTAGCAAGGAGTGTAATTCAGTGACAAGTGTCCGAACGTTCGA
Organism: Penium margaritaceum; assembly: GCA_023375785.1. Lineage (NCBI taxonomy): Eukaryota > Viridiplantae > Streptophyta > Zygnematophyceae > Desmidiales > Peniaceae > Penium > Penium margaritaceum. Next base: position 9,621 of record SZWC01026999.1, read on the forward strand.
ATGTATATATGAAGTAGTATGAACAAGAATGAGGCATAATTAGGGAGGTGGGAAATCGATTCAATCAATGCATGCAACACCACATTGTGAGAGGCTGCTATGAAAAAATCCACCAAGAAGTCGGGGGGGTTGAAAGTATGGATAAGCTCCTCTGTAAAAGAATAGCTCCGTCAAGACGTCGACTGGGTAGTATCGAAAGATCGATAATGTTCACAGTATTTCTATTGAAACTTCTAGAGAGTGGTCAAACTAGTCAGAACCTTCTGGAACATAACACTGGAGGTTGGAGTAGACCAAAATGCTGTCGGCCGAAAAACATGAACATCTGGAGGTCGACATGAAGTGGGCCACACATGTTAGAACAAAAATTTCCAGGCGCGGATTTTAGGGACCTGTGTACATCAACATTGTAATACTTTCCTCCCTTTAAGCCACAACATCTTGGAGAATTGCAAGATGTTGTTCGATGCCTGCTAGAATAACTATTGACTTGTTTGTCGACGTTCCATAGGTTGTTGTAGGACTCCCAAATGTTATGCTAAGTATCTTATCTCTGGGATTTGACATGATACTCTGTCACTTTTCATCGTCACCGGTTTCCAACAGGATACTCCACAAAGTACTCAGTGCCCTCGTCCGATGCGACAGGTGGTGGCGGAGGCACATCTCTCCAAAAGAAGTTCTCAATTTTGTCCCTGTATAGTTTAAGCTGGTTGATGTGGAACATTAGGTGGATAATTAGACAAAATTTTATGAGGACAGGTTTCTGTATTTCATCAATAAGGAAGGGCCCCAACCATTTAGCTTTGAGCTTTGCACGGTCCTATTTTTGCAATGTGACGTTCTTCAAGCTAAGTAGGATGCGTTCACCGACGTGGAACTCAACGGCCGTCCGATGCTTGTCAGGTGCTTGCTTTATCACCACTCGGGTCTTTGCAAGCATCTAGCAAGTCTCTTTCTTGATGGTTTGAAAGACTGGTTGTTGGATTTGACTGCTGGTATGGTACTCGAGCTGTGTAATCATGCCAAAGGTTTGAATAAGTTTGTCGTAGAACACTTCAAATGAAATTTTGCTCATTACTATAGGGGTTGCAGAGTTCTATGTAAGCTTGGCAGTCGGTAGCTTTTTCGCCCAGTGAGTGCCATGTGGCTTGCACATAATTTGAACTAGTTTTGTTTTTAGGCTGATTGGTGTGCTCAGTCCCCTAATCAGTCTAGGGATGGAAGGTCATAAATAGCTGGATCCCAATGTAAAAGGACGTCATTAGCCCTTACCAAAATGTGGCTGTGATCCTCCCAACTCCGTCGCTCATGATGGAGGAGGGGTTTCCATGAGGTCAGACAACGTTGATAAAAGGAACAAATGTATCCTTTTGTTGGTGGTGATTGCTGTAGTAGTGGAGATGAAGTGCGGGATCTTCAAGGACAGATTGACCACTGCAAGGATTGCATCAAAATCCTCTGGTGTGTCGAACAAACTCTTCGCAAATGAAATTTCTGGAGATTTCAGAACATAGTTCCTTTGGGTATCAGTAAAGAGAGAAGCAAACTGTGGGGTTTGGTTTGTCTCTACTTCTGGTGTTGATACATGTTACACGTCTTGAATTAGTTTACGACGTCCGCTTACATCTTGTCCAAACAATTCTGTGCAATTTTTTTCATTGTCTTTTCCTCACCAAAGTTTCCACATACCTCAGTGTCGTGGCACCCCTCCAATAACATGCTGTGTACATTGTTGACAATGTGAACATTGACGTCGATTGCTGAAAGTGAAACTCCGTCACAAATCCCATTACTGAGACCAGAAGATAATCATGTTGTACCCGCCAAAATCCTTTTAACTCTTAGCTTACACCCTCCTTGTAACTCTATGCGTACTCACCAGGTACGGGTCTCGTTACAAGTTTAGCATGCTTATCAAGCCATCAGTTTTGGTTGTCAACTCAGAGCATCCATTGGGTTTGTCTTTCAAGGTCACTGCTCAATTTCTTTGTCGACTTTAGACTTGATGAAGTCCACCCTCTGAATTTGTGGATGGCTTAGGTTTGGCCGAATCTAGGGATATTTCAACGCATGGTACTCTGTGTGGGAAACACATCGTTCGCATTTCAGATAGCCCCAACACGTCCTAAACATGTACACGATCGCTAGCATTTCTTTTCCTGCATGGTGCAATTGATCTTTGATCCACACAAATTTCTCAACAAATAGGCATAGGCTTCTACGTCATAGCATTTTTCCAATAGTTTAACACTCCTTTTTTTTCTCAACCCAAATCCACTCGGTGATGTTTCGACTATGATCGGAGAGAGGTGCTAATGATACGACGTAATTGTGTACAAATCGACAGTAAAATCTACAGAAGTCCGAAAAGACTTGGAAGTCCTCAACGTTGGCTTGTGCTACCTAACCAGTGAATGCCTCCACTTTCTTCATGTCCATTGTGATCAGTCTGCCGCCAATGACGTAGGCCAAAATCTCTATCTAACGATGAATCCAGCCATACTTCAAGAGTTTTCTAGAAAATCTCTCAATTTGTAGAATTACCTAGATTTCTTTAGGTTGTCCACCGTGCCCCTTCAGTGTGCCACAGTACATCATGATTTTATCAAGATATACTATAGGAAAGTTTTCACAATACGTCCAAATTATAGTTTTTGAACATGGATATCTTGAAAATTTATAATTTAGATGTATTGTGACAACTTTCCTATAGTATATTCTGATAAAATCATGCTGTACTGTGGATAAACCCTTGAACGTTGATCTTGTCAAGCTGTTGATTCTATCCAGTCAGTTGTCGCTCATCTAGTAGGTCCCTTTCACCATTGGTATCCTACCATGCTTCAGGTATATCTAATGATTGACGTTAATTTGGAAAGATATTTATCAAGGCAATTCATCAGGGCAAACCCCTTCAACCTCCTCGGTGATTAGTGAAATGTTTTCCGGAATAGCACAAACTTCGCAGCTGCCGAGGCCGATGATGTTCTTGATTTTGTTGCCGGTATTCCTCTATCGTTCCCGAACTCCACATCGACTAGACACACTGGATATCTGCATCATAGGTAACGCTTGGCCACGTCCAAAGATATCGGCGTTGTGTGTTGGGTTGTGGCTACTACAAGTTACCCTATGATAACCTCTTCAGCTACTTCATGTAACCAGGGTTCGATCATGACTCGCTCGATCAAAGGTAGGTTTCACTCCTTTTCCACTAATGTTCATGTATGTTTATCCGCTGGATAAATCAACTTGCGTGTTATGCCAGTAAAATAATTTTGTCTGAGGATGATTTTGTAGTTGCTCATTGGACAAGTTCTCCCGACCGTTACATCTTGTAGTTCCCCAACATGCACTTGGAGTGGTTCACAAATTCGACGGATCTGTGTTCTCCCATCAAAATTTGTCCTTCAAACAACCCTAGCGTTGCTTACAAACACAGATTCTAAACTATCTCATTACAAATATATCTATGGAAAGGTCCTCCATCCAATAGTACATGTACAATTTCTTGGCTTTTGTAACTCCTCATTTGTAATCATAGAAGTATATCCTGTTCTTCGTGCTCGTATCTCTCGTTGAATTCTACAATCTTAGGAATCCTCATCTACAGCAGTGAGAACACCTCGGTTGGAAGTTTGGTCAGCACAAAGTTTTCTGACCAGACAGGAGCATCACCGTCTAAACCTGTCCTCTGTTGTTTCCCGACTCCTCTGACCTTTTCTATGACTTACCACCTTTTTTGGCATGTTGTTGTCATTTCCAAGAACTACGCAAGATAAATAAAGGCTTCCGAGAAGTCAAAAACAGTCATTGGTCCCAATGACTTATGACGTCAATCTCCATCAGGACCAGGTCTCTGACGCTTGGAGCTATCCTCTACCACAGTAAGAATTATGGCCTTGTGGTCGCCAGTTGTTGGATTCATGCATCCAAATGTTTTACTCCATGCTACTGATTTGGTTTGCTATTAAGATCATGGGATAAAGTTCATTTTGAATGCCAAATAGTTCTATTACTGGCGAAATATCTTTCTTGAGACCATTATTATGAAAACAACTTGTTAAGGATGATGTCACTATTGGTAATGATTTCTCAGAAGCATTGTGTGTTTGTATCAAAGTTGGAATGTCGACACGAGCACTAAAGCTTGCACTATACGTCATGATTATTAAGCTTTCCAAAACGTACGAGTTCATCACACTTGATTTCTTCCCTGTTTTTTTTGGTGAATTCAGTGGATCCTGTCATGTCAGATTGATCCGCTTGAGAGGTAGATTGCCTGCGCTTGACGAGTGAGCCATTGATTGGGGCCCACATGACTGCAGATTCCGTCATGTCATGCCACACAAAATCAAGGTTGCGAGGTCAATTTCATTTTTATCATTGAGATCCCACTATCGCTGAAGTGCACCTCCAAACTAGTGAGCCACATCTGAACCATTGGTCCTTTTGAATTTGCGGGCCGAACAGCTTCGGGAGTGTAGACCAAATTTGGGGTTCACTTGAGAGTTCACTGTATCTACCAGTTGAGTGCTACTTCCCGTACACGCACTTTGTAGCTTTTTCATCGTTGAATTAGTTTTTTTGGGCATGATGGTATTGAGGTTTTTTGAGTTCCGAGAGCTTCTGATACAAGTCCTCATGAATGCGAGTGATTAGACATGCTACTATGCTAGTGTGGAGAAGACCATTTTCTACCAACTCACACACTGTGATTGAAGTGTGTGGCCTTGTGCGCCTGGACTTATCGCTGAGTAGCATTGGCTACTCAGGTATGAGAGGGAAAAGCTTGCTCCAATGATTGATTCAACAACACGAACGAGGCTTGGTTTGAGATCCCTCCCAAACTAACCTAGTACCTCATTTATATGTGGTGTGTTCCTCAGTCTGATAGAAAACTAGGACAATCCATCATTTCTGGCCCATGGAATTTTCTTCATGAGCCTTGCCATACGACCGATGACCCCAAACCCGGGCATTGTCTCTTTCTCTTGAAAACTGGATACCACCATAACATGCATGCTACAAATGCAGTTGTGTAGATAGAATCAGCAAGAAATTTCATAAAGAAGAGTTTAGGGTTATGATTCAAGCCCGTATTCTTTCAACGGGCTTTGAAAGAATAGCCTGTTGTGACTACTAGCAAGACGCTTGGCTGTGGTTGTTTCTAATGGAGCTGGCTGTGCATTACTACCGCATGGGAGGCTCTACAATACGTGATGGGGCCCAAATGTCTTACCACGGTGCAACACGCACTTGAACGCTCATCGTTGGATGAGGGAGGTACTGTTGTGGGGGGAGGGAGTTAGTGTTGTGATTTATGACGTTCCTGTCAACCTGTACAGTTTACTGTGACCACTCGGCCGTGTCCATGCCGGTGCAGATCTCTGATGTGGACCCAGGTGGCACCAGTGCATCGTATGGTTGTGGACTACCTGCTCGGAGCTGTCCGATGACCGCCCCAGAGTCTTGGATGCTGTCTCGGACCTTCTGTAATTTTTTTGCAGCACGTAGGAGTTTTTCGGTGGACTGGCCATGGGCTCGATTTGCATGTTTTTGTATTTTGTGTCCACCGTTTGATATCAGATGCATGCATGTGACCAGTCATAGCATCTGGCTTGAGATTTTGCACGTTTAGGTTCAGACGGCGTAGCGTTCTGACTTGTCTACGCTGAGTTACGGCCAAAACAGTGGTTCTGGGCCAGTTCTCGGACAGACGTTGCACTGCCGTGTGCGACACCCGCCGTGCGCCGCGGCAGGTACTTATGCCATGGACCTGTCATTTTTCACCTCTCTCTGCAAATGCTATTGAAGCATTCTGATACTTTGACTTGTGTCTCCTAGCAAAACTCTTGCCGTTGTGTGTACGATCTGTGACTGTCGTCACCGTCTGACCAGGCACTGACGCCTGGTCAGCGGCTGTGTTGCAAGAGAGCTTCCACGTAACTTCTCATGGTATCAGAGCAGCGAGATAGTTCTCGCCGAGCTGCACAGTAGAGATACAGCAGGACAGCAACAGTGAGCATCACCGCTGCAGCCGGTTCACAAGGACCTGTCGACGTCACCCGACTACCGCTAACGCGATCCGCCTTGAGCACGTGAGAGTGCAGCAGCAGCAGCCACTAGCAGCAGCAGCAGCAGCCAATAGCAGCAGCAGCATCAGGCAGCAACTACACCAGGCGGCAGCCACTGGCAGCAACTGGCATCGGCACTAGTAGCAGCAGTAGCAGGCGGCAGCTGCAGCAGGCGGCAACTGCAGCAGGCGGCAGCGAGCAGCATTAACAACAGCAAGCAGCGAGCGGCAAGCAGCGAGCTGCGAGCAGTGAGTAGCAAGCAGCAGCAGCAAGCAACAGCGCACAGTAGCACCAGCAGCATTGAGCAGCAGCAGCAGCAGTGCACCACAGCAACAGTGCAGTAATAGTGCGCAGTAACAGCGTGCAATAGCAGCAGCGCGCAACAGCGCTGTAGCACAGCAGCAGTGCGCAGCTGCTGCCACAGCTGCGCAAGCAGCTGCGCGGCTGCTGCTGCAGGCGCAGGTGCAGCAGCAGCAGCACGAGCAGCCGAGCGGAAGCTATTGTGGAGCTTTCGCATAGCTTTCGCGCGGCTGCCGCGGAGCAGCGCCCCCCTTGCGCATCGGGACAACAGCCACGACGGTTGTCCAAAAAAAACTGTGCCGACGACAGCATTTTCCTTGCTGACATCATCAGGTCCATGCTGATGTCAGCAAACCCCTGCTGATGTCAGCACTTGCCTTGGTCAATTTTTTGGGTCGGAAAGTCAAAAGTTGCCAGCGTTGTAAATCCTCGAGAAATAGTGACAGTTCTGCAATCCGACCAGTTTGACATCCTGGTCCTACTGAGCTCTGACATGGTTCTTGCCAGTGACAAGGGCAAAGGACCACTAGATCCCTCTTCCTCCTCCTCAGGGGTCATGAGCCCCCACTCGCAGGCTATCGCGGACCTACGGAGTCAGCAGGATGAGATGCGTCGTCTATAGGAGCAGCAGACTGACGCCATCCGTACACTCACTGAGCTTCTTCAGTCCACGGCCCCACAGCAAACCTCGGAGGGAGTCGGCAGTGTCATACCTTATCCGACCTGCCACCCCTTGATCCTTGGGATGAGGACCCTGACATGCCATGGATGGAGGATGACGCTCACGAGAGAGGGATTCGCGTGCTTCAGGAGCGTCTCTGCCAGCTTCAGACTCGTTCTCGGTCCTCACAGACATCTAGCTCCCTTTTCCCGGAGATCCGATCCTCGCCTGGTCCCTACCTTAGCACATTTCCTTGTCCTAGTGTCTTCTCCATTTTTGTCCTTCTCAGCCCGTGGTTTCTCTCCCTACGGAGCGGCAACCCAAGGACTCTGAGACACCGCCCCCACGATATGTCAACAAGGACGGCTTTGACTGCTGGAAGATTCTTTTCCAGGTCTGGGGCACTTCACAGGGGGTATGGCCCTATTATCACAGTCCGTAGCAGCTTACGGATCCCGCTCAGGTGCTGACAGCGGCCAGGGTAATGTGCGGACTCTTTTACGTCATGCCGCGCAAGACTGTCGTGGACTTTCGCCCTTTCCTGGAGAGGCCGGCACAGGCGTGGGTGCTGATCCACGTCGGGGCTGGGACTTGCCATTGTCCCTGCTTGCTGTAGAGAGGCACGCCACCCGCGCGGCTCATATTTGCGTCTTTCACCTCCTTCATCAGAGACCTGCCGGGCCCGCAGCTGATTACTGGCGATGGGTCATGCGCATCTACACGCGCCTTGGGACCTCAGGAGGTACACAACTTTGGGTGCTCCACACGCTCATGCTCGAAGTTTGCCTTGAGCACACAGACATCTTCTCGGGGTATAGCGACGTCGTGCTTGAGCCCTTCTCCACCTCCTTTCAGCTTCTTCCTTGGGCGCATTAGCTTTTCCTTCAGGTGACTTCCGCCTGTGAGGTAGTTGTGGCCCATCAGGAGAGTCCCCTTGCTACAGTGATCATCGCGTCGCCACCAAGGCCCCTATTGCAGTCTACTACTCTATCCTCTGGCACATCCTCCTCTTCCCTTTCCACCCTGATTACTCCGACTCAGATGTAGGGTGTGACAGCAGTAACATATGGGAAGAAAGGGTAAAAAGAAGTGCAGTTCAGGCCAGCAGCAGTCGCAGCAATAGTCACCGGATGGTAGCAGTGGACGTACTGTTCACGACTACAACTGTGGAGGCACTCATTACTACACTGAGTTCCTGCTCTCGCTCGATTGGGCACGGATCACTTGCAGCCTTCAGCCTGCACACGCATAGCGGTTTACGTCGAGTAGTATAGCTTCTGGTCACGTGACAACCACGACCGCAGCAGTTCCCGCTTCCCCACCTGTGAGCAGTGACGACCTGGACCCACGTGACCGCACCATTGCCGAGCTCTGTCACCTTCTGGCACTTCGTTTTCAGGGAGGTGCGAGTATGTCGTCACATTTGGGTGGTTCACTGACTATTTGTTCGTCTATTCTCGTAGTTTGTGATGACTCGTGTGGGAGGGCACAATTGGCATGTGATGATGATGGGTATGACAATACCGATTGGGTTCACGAGTCTCACCTTTGTGCCCTTCGTCGTTCCTCCTCACTTGTTGCTCAGTACCCGTCTGAGTCCGAGTGATCCATTGCCCGTTGCACAGTGACGTTTTCCGGTCGTGATCCTGGTGGCACTTGGATCATCGATTTTGGTGCCAATCACCACATGACCTGTCGTCGTAGTGACTTCGTTATCCTCAGTCCTGTGGCGTCTGTTCATTCCATTTGCATAGGCTCTGGTCAGTCATTGCCGGTCCAAGGTGTTGGGGTTGTGTGCTTCGATGGTCCGTCTGGCCCCTGTATCTTTCCAAGGTGCTTTTTGTGCCTGACCTTGAGCTAAGCTTGCTTCCTATGCGTGCATGCACACTGATGGGAATCTCTATGGAGAACACTGTAGACTGTGTGACTGTGACAGTTATTGATACTTGTACCACTGTTTTTTGAGCCTCTGTTGTGGATGATTTCTACTGTGTCCCTTGGATTTATTTTTCTCCTTGCTCTCCTTCTCCTCCTACTCGTGTGTTTTTCACTGGTGTTCTGTTTACTGAGCACCAACAACTACTGCATAGTCGCCTGTGTCATGTGGACTCCGACACTGTGTCTAAGTTCATTTGGACACAGCCCGCACTCGGTCTTGACGTGGCCTCTTTCAAGAAGCCGCCCAAGACCAATTGTCTGTTCTGCGCTCAGGGTAAGAAAAATCATTGCACCTACCCTGACTCCCGTTCTCGAGCCCTTTGCCCTCTCGAGTTGGTCCATTTGGATCTTCTCGGTCCTCTTCCTATCGAGTCTTTGTCTGGGGCCGATACGTCCTGACCCTGACTGATGACTTCACCCGGATGCGGTGGGTCTACAGCCTGCGCCAGAAGAGTGACGCCGCTCTCGCGGTTCGCCTCTGGCTAGTGATGGCTGAGTGTCAGTCCTACCACACGCTGCATACATTCCGCTCGGATCGCGACGGCGAGTTCCTTGGTGAGGTGGACAGCTTCTTCACCAAGCACGGGGTTTTTCACCAGGTCTCCACTCATGCTACTCCTTAGCAGAACGGTGCCTCTGAGCGCTGGAACCGCACCATTAAGGATGCGGTTTGTGCTATGCGTTCTGAGTGTAGTCTCCTGAAGTCCTTCACATTTGAAGGATTTGCTTACATGACGTGGGTCTGGAACCGCCTCCCATGGTCCCATACCGGACCACTTTACACCGTACGAGCTCTGGTTTGGCCACCATGCCGATCTACGTCTTGCTCGTGTCTGGGGAATCGTGGCTTCTGTGTCGTACACCGAGGACCAGCAGGGGTCCAAGGTCTCCCCGTGGGGTCGTTTGTGTACCTTCATGGACATCTCCTCGCGGTCAAAGGCCTGACACTTTTTGGACCCCGCCCGACGTCGCATCGTTGAGTCCCACGACGCGGTCTTCTTTGAGTCTCTCACCTGCCGTGACCTGACCTCTATCAAGTTGATGTCTGTCACATACGTTCCTATGTGTGAGGCTTCTCAATGGATGGGGGAGTCTGGACCTACGAGCACCTCTCGTCCGGCTGATGTGTCCGTTCAAGCCCCCTCCACTTCTCGGTCTCTGGCTCTTGATGACCCAGCGATCATAGCTGTCGGCCCAGAGACCTCTCCAGTCCAGCCTGCTTCTACCCTTGTTCCCTCGCACCCCACAGGAACCCATGATTCTGCACCTATGTCCACTAGTACTCCTACCTCTATGCGTGGTCCTACCTCTACTCCTGCTCCTACAGCCACATCCAACCATGTGTCTCCCATCATTTTACCAGCATCTCCTCACACCGCATCACCTGCCCCTTTGCCTCAAACCTCACCAGATGTGGTCGTGCCTGTCTTTGAGCCTGAGGTGAGCCCCTCGAGTCCAGGTTACTCGCGTAAGTCCGGTGGTCATCTTTCGACCATTGGTCTGCACAGTCCAGCGAGTGCCAGGTCCTGCACCCACGCGCTCCACTTGTAGCGTTGCGAGTGGTGATTCCGGTACAAAGGCCCTAGGCCTGAGTGTCCACATATATCACACAGAGGTACATCCAGCGTGCCCTGTAGGGCACGATCTGGTCACTCGCGGGTTTCATATCACTTGTGATGCAGCAGCTGACCTTGTGGTCATGAGGCCCAGCTATGAGGCATTTGCACTCGCCACTCAGAGCTCTCCCTTCATGTCACCTGATCCGGGCACACTAAGGAAGCTCTCTCATCAGAGGATGTAGACGCCTGGCCTGTTGCCTACGAGGATAAGCTTCGTGCCATCCAAGATCACGGAGTTTATGAGCTAGTCGACCTTCCACCTGGGAGGAAGGCTATTCAGGTCAAGTGGGTCTTTTCCAAGAAAGTGAAGCCGGATGGCTCACAGGAGCACCACAAGGCTCACTTGGTTGTCAAGGGGTTTTCTCAGATCAAGGGTATCAATTACACTGACACCTTCACCCCTGTCAGCCGCATGACCTCAGCTCGTGCTCTGTTCGGTGTGGTGGCTCAGCATGACTGGGAACTGTACCAGATGGACGTGAAAAATATGCTCCTCCATGGCTCTCTGGATGAGGAGATTTACGTGGCCCAACCACCAGGCTTTAAGGATGGTGACAAGGTTTGGCATTTACGCAAGTCCTTGTACAAACTCTAGTAGTCTCCTCGATGCTGGAACCAGGAGATTACAGGCACAGTGACTCGTGCGGGATTTGTACAGAGCGAGGCAGATCCCTATCTCTTTATGTGATGGGTGCCTGAACGGATCACTGCCATCCTGGTCTATGTGGACGCCCTTTTGATTGTGTCTCCCTCCATGGAGGCCAATGTAGTCCTCCAGACTGCCTATAGGATGAAGGATCTTGGTCGTGCAGCGGAGTTTCTTGGTATGGAGATTGTGCGAGACCGTAGACGTCGGACACTTCTGCTGCATCAGGCCCAATACACGCGTGTTATGGGGGAGCGCTTCAGTAACCTCTTTGGCCTAGTGCCCACGGCCTCCACACCTCTCACACCTAATGGACAGGATGCGCTAAAGGTGGATGAATCCCACACAGCTGGGGGAGATAGTGGATGTGACCTTGTACCTCCGTCTCATCGGATCTCTGATGAATCTGGCCACTACCACACGCCCTGACATCGCTTTTGCCGTCAACCTCCTTGCACAGTTATTGTAGGCTCCACGTGCTAGAACCCTTCATGTGGCTGTGCAAGTGGTGGGGTACATGGTCTCCACACCGTACCTTGGACTCTGCTTTCACCGACAGTGCTGGTTGGTTATTGATGGCTACACTGACAGCGACTGGGCTTGGATTCTAGATGGACGTAGTCACACCGGCTACGTGTTCCTGCCCAGTGGTACCACTGTGTCCTGGCCTATTAGGAAGCAGGACTGCAATGCACATAGCTCATTGGAGGCAGAGTATATTGCTCTAGGTGCAGGGGCTGCTGAGGCAGTGTGGCTGTAGCGCCTGTTTCTTGAGCTGAGTCAGTAAGTGCCCGCCTGTAGCGGGAGGTCCGGTTCGACCCTCCCTCCTCGCTGAAGCAAGGGATGGTTGCGCACCACCCCTCACATCAGCGAGGGCTAGCCGACGGCCAGCAGTTCACTGGCCGCCGGAAAGCTGGCTGCCGGCCGGCCAAGTGACTGGCCGACCACCAGCCGGCCAGCCGCCAGCTGCCGATCGTGTCCTCAGCCCGATCGGGGGCCAAGGGGCCACGAGGGCCTCGAGGGCAAGGCCTCGTGGCCTCGTGTCCCCCCCCCCTTGCTGTCCTTGCAAGCAAGCAAGCAAGGACGAGGGATCGGGGGAGTGAGGGTGAGAGCGAGGAGCAAGGGGAGCGCACGAGAGGAGTTGGTGCAAAATCGCCAATCGTGCCTCGCACGCGATGATTTCGCGCCGGCGCATAAATAAAAACTTGAGTTCGTTTAGGATGAACTACGAGTTTTGAAACCGGAAAACTCGTACGAACGTACGAGTTCGAGGTAAAAGTCCCCGGTTTGGGTCCCAAAACCAGGAGTAAGGCTAAAAATGAAAATGGGCCTCCGGAGACTCGAAATATTAAAGTCTCCCTGCTCTGGGTCGTTGATGACGATTGCCCCTCAGTCCTGCGAAGGGGGTAATCCCCTGACACGGACTGAGAACACCATTATGTGAACTTTGACGATGAATTCAGAGTAGGAGCTGGAGACTCGACCCGTCACTGTGGTATCAGAGCGAGACGACCCCCGCAACTAAGGGTTCAACGGAAACGGCGGCTACGTCGTATACAAAATGCTGCTGGCAGCTGCAAGCAGTAGCAGAAATGCTAGAATGGACTACAACATCTACATTTCACGGATTGAGGTACTGTAAAGTGCGTTGGAGAGCTAGAAAAGAGCTCTACCTAGTGGAGCATCTTTCCTCCAGTCTCTGCTCATTTCTAGGTGGCTAGGAAGATTTTTGTGGGACGGGTTGGGAAATTCCCGCCTCCAAAAACCACCAAATCTTCCCCACTTTTAAGACTCTTTCAAAACTCCTTCATCCAAAAATTGGGACAGCACCCCTTCTCAAGCTTAGGGACTCTCACGGCCTGAGAGCACCCTAAATAGAAAGAGGGTGACACCTTGAAGATTTTTGATAGCTCGCCAACACCGCCGGCTCAAGGGAGACGCCGCCCAAGAACACGAAAGGCATCAAGGAGCGTGAAGAGAAGACCAAGGAAGACAAGAAGACAAGAGGAAGAAAAGAAGTTGGAAGAAAGAGTGAAGTAATTGCTAGGAATTGTTAGAATTCCTCTTTTCAATCTGTTTTTATTTTGTGAGCAACACTCGCATTCCTTGTCATTCCATTGTCTTGTAATTTTCTAGTCTCCTAGATTATATTTACTACCATTTTCCATGAGTAACGGCTTAGGAAGACTAGTTTCAAAATCTACACCCTTGTACCAACGTGGCGGCCTAGGAAAATAGAAATTAAAATTATAATTGCCTCACCAATCGTGACAGCAAGATTTTACGAGGTGATTCCTCCTCAAAGTTGTCGGGTAATCCTCACAACGATCTTCATGTGCTAGTTGCACGTGTGACGAGATGGCAAGTGTCGGACCGTCCAAGACCAACAAGGGTAAGATGGTGACGGCCTAACCACACGCCCTCTGCGAAATCCAAATTTTGGGAGCCGTCGTCGTGAGCACGGTTGCCAAGCCAAAGGCAACCATACCGCCAAAGACAAACGGCACAAACCTCGGCAACACTGAGAAGTGTGTGGAAGCCAAAAAATTGCTCCATGAGCATGTCGACACGTACGTGGGTGACCCCCACGCGACGGACGACACACTCGAGGAGGACCACCCGGATGTGGACCCCGACGTAGAGCACGATGCCGATGATGGCGAAGGCGACAAGGATCGTGATCATTGCCATCGTCGTGTAACGAACGCGAGCCGATATCTCGAGAAGGGCAAGGCATTTGTCGCATCGCCTGAAGCTGCCGACAGCAACAAGGTTGACGAGAGCAGCAAAGGCGGCGAAAGCAGCCACGCGGGAAGTTCTTGCGATAACGAGCCGGAAGATGTCGCCGTGAAGGCAATCCGTGATGACCGCGGAAGGCTAGTTGAGCTGGCTGCCGAGGCGGCGGCCCAAATCAAGATCACCACCGATGGTGGAGGTACGGCTTCACCCGGAGGAGTGGGGACGGACCCTCCTTCCTACGACGTGGCCGGAATGGGGCAGACCAACGTCCACTCGAGCGTCGTCATTGACGACAGCCTCCTCCGGAAGGTGGGAATCCTTAGAGGCGTGTACACAAACGGTACCCTCCTACATTGGATAAAGGTACACAGACAACGCGAGGTCCTAGAGACTATCGCTAATGCTCTGACGACATCAGAGCTCAAGTTCGCATTCGCCAACCTACGGGCCCACATTGGACTGACCATCACGGACCTTGACCGTGATCGCCGGCTACAGCGCCTGGCCGTCCACGAGGCAAGTCGCCGATGCAACGACCTTGACAAGGTGTTACAGAGCGTGACCCATGTGCGGATGTAGCAGCAAGTGCAGCGTGCCATAGCTGCTGATGCCGTTGCCGATGGCAGCAAGGACTTGCCTACCTCAATGACTTTGGGGCCGGTCATGAACACGTCCTTCCTCCACAGTTTGGAGATCTTTTGGAAGGGCGTGAAGCTGACTGACTGGCTGAATTGCATGGAGCATGTTCTACGTGTCCACAAGGCTCCACTCAGCCAGTGGGGCGACCTTGCCACGACGCGACTTGAAGACAAGCTCTTTATGTATGTGGTCAAGGAGTGGAACGCACAGCAGCCGCACCTCGAGTGGCAGCCCATGTCGTAGGAGGCCTTCTGTATGATTATGCGTAAGGACCCAGCGTGAGGAGACGCAGCACACCTTCCACAAAATCAAGGACTTCAGGCAGCTGGGTGGCTCGCTTGAAGCCTACTTGAGCGAGTTCACCACACTTGTGGAGGAAGCCAAAAGCTTCACCGAGGACGATGGAAGTAAGACCTTCAAGTATCTAGAGTGCATGCTCTTAGAGTACTTGCATGACGGTCTTGCCAGCGAAAAGTTGAAGGACAAGACCACCACAACGGCAACCGGCCATGCTTGGACAAGTTATAGGGTATTGTGGGACTACATGAGTGAGGTGTACTCGGCGAACCCGAAGCACTACTCGGACGCACGGCTGAACGCGTGTGCACAGCAAGGCCGTGACATGCGCATGGATGCTGCGCGGGCTGGAGGAGCAGCCGGGCAGCGGGACGGGGCCAAGGGCAAGCAGCCTACAAACCCTCCAGTTAAGAAGACTGGCGGGTACAAGACCCCAAACCACAAGCGCAGCCATGACAATGACGAGCTTCAGGCAGCGCGTGAGCGTCGCAACACAGCATTCTGCGATGGACTCTTCCACAACTATATGCATCCTGGTCACTTTAGGGCTCAGTGCCCTGAGGCTGCTGGTGGTGGACAAGAGTTTGCGGCATTAGCCGCAATAGCAACACCTCGTGGGGAGGGTAGAACAGGAGGCCTCAAACAGGGTCATGGACAGGGTCGCGGTCGCTGCAATGGGCCCGGCCGTGGTAACGGACAAGGCCGTGGAGCGGGTTTTCCCCACCCCTGAGTGACGTTAGTGAGGACCACTCAGGGATAAAATTGGATCAGGAGTGTGGATTCGTGTTTCCAGACGAGGATGTTAAACAATTTGAGTTTTTGACGAGTTCAAATTTCTCTATGGTTTTCTCCCCTCTCATTGAACCTCATTCTGCACGTGCCGATCAACATTACACACTAAATCTTGCATCATTCGACGAGCTGCATGACAGAACCTGCTTAGTGGTGGCGATACCAACTACTGTGCAAGAATTGTGTAACACAGTGATTGAAGCA
Source organism: Penium margaritaceum (assembly GCA_023375785.1). Lineage (NCBI taxonomy): Eukaryota > Viridiplantae > Streptophyta > Zygnematophyceae > Desmidiales > Peniaceae > Penium > Penium margaritaceum. Next base: position 25,536 of record SZWC01026999.1, read on the forward strand.
AACGCACTCAAAGCGATGAGTTCAATCACGTTCACGGTACCTTTAGTCGACAATTTCGATCCAATGAAATTTAAAGACTGGAAGGTGCTAGCCAAATTCACACATGCCCACAAGATGTGGACTCGAGTAGGTGAATCATGGGAGCTATGGCGTCCGCTGTCTAGATTCCGTGTTTATCACGAAATTGGCTTGCCATCGTCGAGTCTGTTCACTCGGAAGAGGGGAGGCAACATGACGATGCAGTTCAAAGAACACCTCACTGGTGCTCCCGTGAACGTACTTACTGACACTGGAGGAGATGACTCCTTTGTTAGCCTTGGCTTTACCCGACAGGTTGGTCTGAAGTACGAGCCATCGAATGGCGTCAGTGACAACTGTACGGTACCCGTGATCGGTACTTGTAAAGTGAACATTTGTATTCAAGGGTACACACAGAGTGTCACGTTGAAGGTACTCAACCTTCTTGACCCGTTTGACGTGGTGCTAGACGATCCCTGGCTCCATGAAAACAAGGCTCTGATGTGCTTTGAATCAAGAAGTTTGATCCTCCAAAAAGGACAACATCACTTTATGTTAATTCCAAGTACAGAATTGTCGCCAACCCTAAACAAAGTCCATGCCAGCTTGTCTGCGATGCAGGTCGAGAGACGTATTTGACAAGGTTGTCGATACTTCTTGGCTCAGCTAAAGAAAGTGGAGGACGACGTGAAGGAGGACACGCCACTAGAGATCAAATATCGATTGGTGGAGTTCTCGGATGTATTCCAAGACCCACCGGCTGGGTTTCCACCAGAAAGACACATGAGTCACACGATTCTACTACAACCGGAGGCGACTCCTTCCTTCAGACTCATGTATCGCCTTAGTCCAATAAAAAGACGAGAGGCCGAATGCCAATCAAAGAGTACCTTGCAAAAGGATGGATCGATCAAAGGAGCTCGCCGTACGGTGCGCCGATCCGTTTTGTGAACAAAAAGGATGGTTGTTTACGCATGTGCATGGACTACCGGGCATTAAACATGCTGACGGTGAAAAAATGATTCTCCTTACCGTGCATTGAGGACCTTTTTGACCAACTCCAAGGGGCAAAAGTATTTTTTCCTTGGAATTTTCTCAAGGGTACCATAAAATCCTCATCATGGAAGATGATGTTCCCAAAAGTGCATTTCGAACGCACATGGGACACTGTTACTTTTGAGTATTATGCTTCCGTCTTAAAAATACCCCGGCAACCTTCCACAGAGAAATAAACCGAACATTTGTCAAGCAACTCGATCAGTTTGTCTTGATTTACCTGGACGACAACCTGGTTTTCTCCAAATCAATGGAAGAGCACATAGAAGTTCTATGCAAAATTGAGAAAGTGCAAGTTTACACAAGATGAGCTTAAATACCTTGGACACATCGTCGGCAAGGACGGCATCCGTGTCGACCCACGAAAGGTCCAAGCCGTTGTAAACTGGCCACACTCGGAAAATATTGGACAGATTCGGTCTTTCCTCGGCCTTGCAAACTACTTTCGACGGTCTATGCAAGGGTATTCGAACATGGTAGCACCACTAACCAGGCTCACGTGAAGATACGTGCACTAGGAATGGACATCTGATTACGAGAGCGCTTTTCTCAAAGACAAAGAGCTTCTACCCATAGCACCCGTCCTAGCTCTTCCAGATCCATCGCAACCATGGGAGGTTTGATGTGATGCGTCGGTAGGACTCAAAGCCATCCTCATGTGAAACAGTCACCCAGTTGCGTATGAGAGCCGCAAGTTCATCCCCATGGAAGCGCGGTATACGACTCGGGATCAAGAGCTCCTTGCGGTAGTACACGCTTTCAAGATGTGGCGTTGCTACCTCAAGGGTGCTAAAGGGGGTGTGACGGTCGTGACCGACAATAACCCATCAGTGTTTTTCCAAATGCAACCGAACCTGTCAAGACGACAGGTGCATTGGAGCAAATACCTGAGTCGATTCTCGTTCACATGGGAATATCGGCCATGACGTATCAATGTGGCCGATGCACTAAGCCGACAGCCTGTGGAAATTAAAGCAACTACCGAGGTCGGTGGGTGTTTTATTGTCATTGCAACAGCAGTAGTACAAACACCAGATCCCCTTGCACCATGAGAGATTATCCATTACAACAGTTTTATAAACAGGATCCAAATGGGATACTGTGTGGATTCTTGGTTTCAAGACTCTCCAAAATCTGGACAAGTACGGATTGGTGGAGGCCGTAGGAATCTTCTGGTATGGAGAACAAGTTGCTATGCCAATATCGGGAGACCTTTGAGCAAAGATTATCTCCCAGTTCCACGACTCGCCGGCCGCAAGTCATGTGGGACCTCGAAAGACCGGACAGGCACTCTTGGACCACTATTGGTGGCCAGGATGGAGTCTCGATGTCCGTAAGTATTGTATGACATACGACCCATGAGAGACAACATGGACGTCATTACTGGTCTTCTAGACATAGCCCGTGGCCACAATGCAATACTAATGGTTGTGGATCTTCTGACGAAGATGACACACTTCATTCCTACAACCAATGATGTGAACGCCAAGGAGACCACTCATCTCTTCTTTGAGGGTATCATAAAGTATCACAGCTTGCCGTTGCGCATTATCTTCGATCGAGATAGAAAATTTACTAGTAAGGTCTGGTACAAGTACTTTAGTAGTGAGTCGCAAATGTCGACAGCGTTTCACCCTCAAACTAACGGACAAACACAGCACATGAACGGCACTCAGGAACAAATGCTCCACATGTACGTGGATCCTGCCATGCATGACTTGGACAAATTTCTAGCACCGGTATAGTTTGCAGTGAATAACTCGGTGAACGAGTCTATACAGTTCACACCGTTTGTGTTGAACAGTGATCAGTATCCAGTGGTTTCCTCTTCATTGGTGAAGAGTGAGAGTATAGGAGGACAGGTTCCTTCTACTCAAGCACTTGCTGAGCGCATAGACTCCTTGTTACAGGAGGCGAAGGGTTACCTTCAAGCTAAAAGGCATATGCCGATAAAAGTCGCCGTGATGTCTCGTTTGACATCGGTGACAAAGTGCTGCTTAGCACTAAGAATCTTAGGCTGAAGTCGCCAAGGCCGCAAAAACTTCTACTGAAGTGGATTGGGTCGTTTCCCATCGTAGTACGCACCGGACCAGTGGCATACCGATTGTTGCTTCCGTCGATTATGAAGATACATGACGTATTTCATATGAGCCTGTTGGTTCCATACACAGCAGAGAGAACCGTCTAGCCGCCACCGACAGTCCTTGCTATCGATGGACAATACGAGATTCTTCGCCTACTCCAACACCGAGAGCGTACTCTCCGGTCATGGATTGTTAGTGAATACCTTGTTCATTGAGCTAGGTGTGGACCTGAACATAACTCATGGGAGCCCAAAGCTCGGTTGCCCATAGGGATGGTCAACAGGTATTGGAGCGAGTTGGCAGCTCGCACTGATCGACACGTGTCAGGGAGCACCGCCTCAACGCGGAAAAAGTGAACAACATTCCCGTAGGACGGCATTCATGCATTGAAACCATAGGAGGTTGGGGACGTCCAACATGGTTGTGGCGCGGACGCTCCCGCCGTGTAGATCGACAAGCTGCAGCTTAGGTCCAAGTGCCATGCACGTGTTCATGTTTAGCTGGTGAATGAATTTATTGATTTCCTTTCACAATGTTGATGTCTCACTAACTGACAATCCTGCTTGTTGTTCATGAACCAATGCGGTCCATAATAAGTGGGGAGGAATATAGCGAGAGGGCCGGTTCGGCCCTCCCTCCTCGCTGAAGCGAGGGATGGTTGCGCACCACCCCTCGCGCCAGCGAGGGCTGGCCGACGGCCAGTTGGCTGCCGGCCGGCTGGACGGCCTGTGGCCGGCCAAGTGCCCGGCCGGCCACCAGCCGACCAGCCGCCAGCCGCCGATCGCGGCCTCAGCCAGATCGGCAGCTGAGGGGCCACGAGGGCCTCAAGGGTGAGGCCTCGTGGCCTCGTGCCCTCCCCCCTCCTCGCCCCCCTTGCAAGCAAGCAAGCGAGGATGAGGGATAGGAGGAACGAGGGTGAGAGCAAGGAGCGAGGGGAGCGCACGAGAGGAGCCGGCGCGAAATTGCCAATCGTGTATCGCACGCGATGATTTCACGCCGACGTGTCATAAACAAAACTCAAATTCGTTTAGGATAAACTACGAGTTTTGAAACCGGAAAACTCGTGCAAACGCACGAGTTCGAGGTAAAAACCCCCGGTTTGGGTCCCAAAACCAGGGATAAGGGCTAAAAACGGAAATGGGCCTCCGGAGACTAAACATATTCCAGTCTCCTTGCTCTGGGTCGTTGATGACGATTGCCCCTTAGTCCTACGAACGGGGTAAATCCGTGACGCGGACTGAGAATGCCATTCTGTGAACTCCGACGATGACTTCAGAGCAAGAGCTGGAGACTCGACCCGTTACATCGCCATTGTGTTTCGCTACAACAACCAAAGTGCTCTTGCCATTGCGGAGAACTCTGGTGATTTTCATGCTGGCATGAAGCACATTGTGGTTGAGCATCATTTCGTGCGTGATTTGGTGGAGCGACACGTGATCTCCATCATATGGGTCGGCACTGACATGTAGCGTGCTGATTTCTTGACGAAGGCAGTGGCGTGCCGGAAGTTTCTGGTAGCCATTCGTTCTGTTGGGATTCACCCCTTGTCTGAGAGTGGTTGATTGCGAGGTATGTCTGTGTCTTTTTGACGACTGTTTCTGCACTCGTTGTTGCACTTGTTTCAGTGCTGCACGCGTATGGACATGCGTACCATCGGGTCATGGAGGAGTGTTTTGATTGATGACGTTCTTGTCCACCTGTACAATTTACTATGACCCCTCGGCCGTGTCCAGGCCCATGCAGATCTTTGATGCGGACCCAAGTGGCACCAGTGTGTCGTCTGGTGGTGGACTACCTCCTCGGAGCTGACCGATGACCGCCCAGAGTCCTGGATGCTGTCTTGGACCTTCTGCGATTTTTTCTGCAACACGTAGGAGTTTATTGGTGGATTGGCTATGGGCTCGATTTGCATGTTTTTGCATTGTGTATCCACCGTTTGATGCTGGATGTATACATGTGACCATTCATAGCGTCTCGCTTGAAATCTTGCACGTTTAGGTTCAGACAGCGTAGCATTCTGACTTGTCTACGCTGCGTTTTGGCCAAAACGGTGGTTCTGGGCCGGTTCTAGGACAGACGCACTGTCGCGCGCGACACCCAGCGTACGCCGCGGCAGGTATTTATGCCATGGACCTGTCATTTGTCATCTCTCTCTGCAAATGCTATTGAAGCATTCTGACACTTTGACTTGTGTCTCCTAGCCAGACTCTTGCCGTTGTGTGTACGACCTGTGACTGTCGTCACCGTCTAACTAGGCACTGACGCCTAATCAGCGGATGTGTTGCAAAGCTTCCACACATCTTCTCAGGTAGGGAGGGACGGAGTGAGGGAGGGAGGGAGGGAGAGAGAGAGAGTGGGAGGGAGAGGGATGGAGGGAGGGATGGAGGGAGGGAAGGAGGGAGGGGGGGCGGGAGAAGAGAGAGAGAGAGAGAGAGAGAGAGAGAGAGAGAGAGAGAGAGAGAGAGAGAGGGGAGAGAGAGGG
>SZWC01027002.1:1734-28612 GCA_023375785.1 Penium margaritaceum
TGCATGGACGGTTTGGATAGTGATAGAAACGCGTGAGACGTCCCTGGAACAGTTTGGACAGGCCTATGGCCTGCTAAAGCGCAAGAAAATATTTGTTTGGACTGGTTCGTACAAGATAGGATCACGTCAGCTGGTCCGTCGACTGCGAGACATTACTCCGATATTTCATTCGTTCATAGAATCCGATTCTTGTCAAATTTCTAATGTGCCTGAAGCGCTCGAAACTGTTTGTCCATGGTGGTTATCAGGTTGTCTTGTTTGTCGTTTTGATCTCAATGGTCAAATTCGCGACGGCAAGTGCGTTCCAGCATCAATGCACAACAAAGGCCGCGTCTGATGATTTCGACAGCGGGCCATCAAGAGAAGTCTTGTTTATGGCCACGTATGACGGGGAAATTGAAATCTAGCAGCATCCTTCAACCACAGCCTTCTTGGACAAGATTCGACGCTCTATGTTGAGCTATTCTTCACAAAACTAGTTGGTCGCCATCCCCCGAGGAAGCAAGATGGCCAGGCCCAATCTTCCAGACCGAACGTGAATGAAAAGGGAACTATTTAAGCCACCACTCTTGAAAACAACCAAGTATACGCATGGTTGGAATGTCAGAATGGATTTTCACATCCCTTGTTTGTCCACAGGAGACAACAAAAAGCTATTCATTATCGTATATTGCAACTAGTAAGCAAATTGAAACTTTTTACACATTTTTTTTTATCAAACTTATCACCCATTTGATTTGTGTACCAGTTATTGGACAACTTTATATAGCATGTAGTTTACAGAATGCATGCTTTTGACTCTTGCATATAGGCATGCCATGAATATTGAGTGATTAGGATGGTATTTGCTACACACAAAATTTCAACTGAAGATGACACAATCTTTTTTTTAAATCAGTAGAGCCAATAAGGAGTTAGGAAATTTCATGTTCAGGCCTAATTCAACCCGCGTATCAAGGTCCAATGAGGGGATGGACATTGAAGTTGGAAACAATGTGTTTTCATGCATAGTTAGGATGTGAATGCCTACTCAGACTAGCAAGAAACAGTGTAGTGCCAGTAGGCACTATTGGGTAGTGGGCAGAGTTTTGTCGCGTGAAGGCTAAATTTGACTAGAGCAAGGACCAATTCAAATAACTTACGACACACAATCGCATTGCATGCATGCACAACACAACATTACATCATTACACACATACACGAGTCATGGGTAACATTGATAGCCACAAGGGGAGAACAGTCTGCATCGACAATCACATGCATCAATCAACAATAGGGCCACTTAGAGGAGCTAGTGCTTACGACAAAATCATTTTCATGACAACCTCCGCAACTGTTGGAGACGGCTTCTATTAGTTGAGATAGTTGTGAACTTGCCAAACACATGTAGTGAAAGGTAGCCAGCTTGGTATTACTTGTTCAACTTAAATAAGCCATACCATTCCACGTGCAGTCATGCATAGCAGCCCTAACCAGTGACAATGATTGTCTTTGGCAAGAGGTTGCAAGAAAATCTCCATTAACTCCAGTAAGCTTGGTATTCATTTACAAGTTGATGCAAAAGAAAAGCCCTTGACTACCTAAAGGCCTCATAACCTTGCCTTGGTGGTTAAATTTCACCAAGAGCTCAAGCTTTCTTGTTAGATATATCGTAACAACACCTAAAAGGTTATGGCAAAACAATTTTAGCTTCTACACGTATGAACTTGTCTCCATGGTTAATCCACACAAACACAAAACAAACAAGGTCTGATCCACACAATCACAAAATGCTTTTACAACAACCTTTGCTCGACTCTTGAGCGATCCTCTAGTTTGAAAAATCAAACTTCAAAAACTAAATATACTCAATTGATTCATCTTTTGAACTTGTTAGGAGGCATTCCAAACCTCCTGATTTGGCAACCACGTCGCCAACACGCGATAAACGATGATTGGGGAATTTCCAACCTGAGTGTACTAGGTGCGTAAGGGTGTTTGAGAGGGTGTCTACTCCAAGAAGTGAACAAAAGGACATGTCATTCCAAGGGATTGCTCAAAACGTTTCTGTAGCAAGTGTTGACCACGGGACATACCAATAATAGAAGAGCAACAAAGGAAGATGGTTGTCTATACCAAAAAGCTGTCTTAGACATCTCCATAAACCTCCACTTCGGTTGTTGATAGGGTAACCACATGTTATTTCTTAGCCTATGTTTCAGGTGCAAACAATAGAGATAAACGTACAGAAGTACCACACAACAAACTAAACTATGCCTACGTCAGGCATTGGCTATCAGAAGTTAGAGGAAACGCAAATAGTAGCTTCATTCTCGTATCTAAACAAGACAAAGATTGACCAAATCATAAGTGAGAAATTTGAACTCCAAGCCTACAAGAATGTTAAATGTGGTCTTGATCGATATCTATCCCAAAGGCATTTAATCACAACCAGTTCCCTCCACCCAAGGATCTCAACACCAGATTGAGCAATTGTTTTTGTACTTCATGCAAGTTACAGACATGGTTCTTGACCATAAGACGAGCCCTCCAATTGAATATGAAGTTTGTGTGTATGAGGCAAGAGATGAACCTATCCAACATGTGAAACCCTTATAAACGCTTGACTTAAATGTCACGCAGGTATGGTTCATTGTTCTTCTTATATAAAATACGCGATCTACGTATAAAACACGTACAATGTTGTAACTTCCTCAAAGCTTTTGTAAGTGTGTACTCTTGTTTTTGCACTCAAAGAAGTGAATGCGTAACAATTTTTTATGTCACATGATCATTCATACTATTTCCTTATACAACATCCTTTTTAGTTTTATTCAAGTTATCTTGGCTATTTGTGTCCATGAATGTGATATAGGTGGATTCAGATAATGCCATCATTTGACCAAACATAATGAAGACCTTTTTATTCACTCGACACAGAACATGGCCACAGAACTTGCTCAAATGGTTCAATGTCATTTGCAATCAACCCGCCCCCAAAACCATCAAGTTTAATCGAGGGGATTACCAGGGAGTACATTGCGGACGGGCAAAAATGTGGACACTAGTGCATTGTTGAATGTCTTATGTTGCCACCCCCCTCGACCTCATGTTCATTGGGGGCGTGTAATGCGTACTAAATTGTACGTATGTAATCTCTACTAAAGACTTGTATCAATAAGCTAGTGTATTAGAATAAATGTTTTATAGATGTCATTATACCATAGTAACATGTGGAAAGATCAAGCTCATCATTTATAGTTTTCATGTAAGAGATGATCAGCCCTTCAGAATTTGACACAAACAAAAAATCCGGGTTCTGAATTTGACACAAATACAAAATAGAAATATGTTCATGGCTCACGTCCTGTTCGGACTTGTAACTCACAGTTTGAACTTCAGAGTTTTAAATGTCAAGCGGCTTCTTGCTCAATGCTACGAGGTGGGAAACCATGCCACTGTCAACGCTTTGACACTCAGGCCTACTCTATTTGGCACACGAGTCACAACATGTGACGTTCATGATGCCTTCACTATTACAACCTAGTAGTCCATGCAACATACCAACCAAAAGTTTATTCTAAGAATACGTACCCCTATTGACCCTCACCAGCACCATGGTGTCCTGTAACCGCATTGACATCACATCCCATTTCAGGCCATACATTGGTGACAAGTACAAGGAGCAACTGATGCGTGTTTTACTCGCAAGCAAGTCACGCTACATCGTGCTAAAGCCTTCAGAACAACAACCTAGCCGTCCTCCCAAGGTCATCAATGTGCTCTCCTTTACAAGGATGCCCATATCCCCATCATGTAGCTCCGTTATTGCCGGCCTCCGATGCGAGGAGCCCATTTTCCTCAACTTTGATGACGATGACAAGGGCATGGAGGACGAGGACAACATAAAGGATAGTGATGATAATACCAAACCGTTGGACAACGTTTGTGCACTATCATCAAAGACCTCATCATCATCGTCACATCCCACATGTTGTCGCAAGCATGTCTCATCCCGAGATGGGCACAGCCACATCATCCATGTTGCGATAGTGAAACCAAAGCATGCAACCTACGTTGATGCCCTTTTCTTTGTACAGGTGAGCTAGTAACAGCTACACGGCTATTCCCCAAACGATGACCTCCTGCCATCCACCATCCGCCGTTGTTATGAGGCCAAAATGCATGCAAGACCATTGATAGGTTTGGCATGACAATGGACCAAAGCTTGCCAGCATAGCCAAATCATGGCTGGACGGCCACGAGACGACTGCATGGTTAGCGTGGGAGACCTGCCTACTCTGCCAAGCATCCTGAGCTGAAGAAGAAGTTCAAGAAAACTTTGGTGCGCATGTTTTGAGGTGTGGTGTTGCTGAATGCCATGGTCATCTAGGACACCATGCCATGTGTGTCGCGGGATGAGGGTGTTGAGATGCTTGATGGCAAGATGTACAAGAGGCTGTACACGACCTCTTTTTGTTGCAACTTTGCATGATGCAATCAGTTATGGTGTTGGCGCCGAGAAAATTCTGCCCCACAATGTTTTCGTGCGGACTAGCCTGCTCGTTGTTAGCAGATGTTCCTCCGTGCTAGTGTGTACATGAAGCTGTACAACATGGCGGACAAATTTGTGGTCAACTCTAATCATGAACATCTAGTTTATCCCATCCTTGGATAACACCTAAGCGCTGCTGGGTGCAAAGCATGTGCAAGGTTTCGGGTGCGACGACTATACCTTTGTGACCACTGTGTTTGCACCAACCATGGTAGGGGAGATGCTTCCATGTTAGGCCATATGCGCGGGGACTATTGAAACGTGTCACCTTGAGAAAGTCCATGCACGCAAGCTGTAGAAATTGTTTTCACGGGACTACACGCACATGACCAACCATTGAACCAAAACGGAAATGAAAAAAGACCAGCTCATACATGTTTTTGATCCGTGGTATGAACTAAAGCGTGTTGAGGATGATGTCGACAACGGAAAAACCATAGTGCTGGTCATTTTAGATGCATGAAAGCTGCATGTGGAGAACTTCCTAGCAATGGGTTCAAAAGCACTATCCACTGGTCAAGTTGGTTTGAATTAGAGGTGGATGTATTTTCAAGGTTCGGCCATGCAACATGGCATTGCAGAAGCCATTTGAGGACAAGCTTAATGAGGGATTCTCCACCTTCATGGCCGATAACCTCCTTGACCATGCCAAGGTGGACCTTGGCATGAAGCTCTTCAAGGAGTTGGCAGTCGACTGGCTTTTGGAGGCATGGTGTACCTGATACAATAGCTTTGCCTTATGAAGCGTGCATGGGAAAGTGCTTAGTGGTGTAAGGTGTCAAACCCCATCTCTTAGGAACATATGACTAACGACATGCTGGCGTTCCTGGACAACCCCATGGTCTACAATCACGAGGAAGACTTCTTTGACATTCTTGCTTCTGTGTAATGATGTAGGAATATGTTTTAATGCATGCGCCTTGCCATCTTATGTCCACTTTGTTTAACCTTACAGGCTTTGCCCTTGTCACAATCTTACCTTGCTCTTTGTTGATGAATCGTGAAAATGTTTGAACCAACGTCACTCAGCATATATGCCATGGAAAAACTTTGGGAAAAAGGATAATGTAGCACAAATATGAGATACGACTAGGTAAATTGACACAAATACAAAAATGGGTCATGCAATGTTCAAAGATCTCTTCATGTGCTAGTATGGTAAGCGTGTCTAGCCCATTGTAATAACCATGATCCCCCCAAGAATCCAAGTAGCGCGTGTTCGAGGATGGGACTTGCTTTACTTCTGTGGTGGCCAGCTTGAAAACGTATATGTGGATATCTGAAGTGGAGGCGTATCATTAGGTGTCTTTAATGTGTTCAGAAAATTGTACCTTTGTCGTTTGGTTTGAGTTGTATGTACTTTTTTGCTTGTTTGAATAACATGTTTGATTATGGAACTGGGGTGTGGGGGTAGAAGGTGGAGGTGTATCATTAGGTGTATGGGATATGTGATTCACATTGGTCATTACGGCTCCTAAACGGAATGTCAAATCAAGGATGATGAGGGGTTGTAATTCTATGTTAATTGTGACTGTTGAGGTGTACAATAAGATGGATTACTTTCGTTTCCATATGTTCATTAGTGCACAAAAACGTCTCTTTCAAAGCACAAGTTATGTAAGCTAAAAACAAGGGTGATGGGGTAAAGTTATATGTTTAACTAAATGATAATGTGTGTAGTGTACAGTGTCATTGCATAATAAATGTCAACTTGTGTGGAACGACGTATAAAAAAGCAAAGATATGTATTATGTTATTAGCATGATCCATGTTATGAATGTTTTAGTTACATGCAGAATGCTGTAGTGATTTTCATTCAAATACAATGTGAATTTATCTACATTGTTACATATGTTTTCCTTTGTGAAGGAAAAAGTGTTAGTACATCGGAGGCAAGTGTTATAAAAGTGTGTGTGGGTAGTGTTGAAGAAAGTGCATAATGATGTGAGTGTGCTCAGTGTACAAAATTGTACAAGTTATGATATGGCGTGTAGAAAGAAAGGAAATTGAGTATCTTAATTTTTATCTTTAGAGAATTAGACGTTGTTGTGAAAAACTGTGTGACTCTTTTGTTTTTGACTCATTTGACTTATACAAGGGATCAATGTTCAATGAGCCTTTATGCAACCACAGGATGGAACACGTTGGTAGTCTAGTGTATTTCTTTAGAGAAACTGAAACAACTAGCATTTCTTATTTACATGACGGTCTAGATGTTAAGTAAGCACTCAAGAAAAATGTTGATCGTTGGATGACATCTGATGGATGACACACATGATGATCGGCACATGTTCACATATCCAAGTTGTCACCTCTCCTCCCTGTCACCCCAAACCCAACCACAATCTTTTGAGTATCATCATACAGGTCTTGTATAAGGAAGTTTTGCACGTCTACCATTGTGAGATGTTCATTACAGGTAACTCATGGGCAAGGCCAGAGGGACATGTGGTTTGCTTGGAGACTTATCTGCAAAAGTCATCTTTTGATGAGTTCATGAGCTTGTCATTTGATCAAGCCACAAGGGCCAATCTCAAAATCAAAATTGTATAAGCTAATGGAATGAACATCTTGATTTCATGAAGGTCATTGTTGACCACCTCACTAGTGCAAGTATTGTTATCTCTTGTTCAACAATTTGGGTCCACTTGTTCAAACAATGTTTCCATGCACTTCAAAGCTGTGGATGTGGGAGGGGGGTTTTGAACCAACAAAAGCGCATCTACCACTAGACAAGAGTTAGCAGAGGGCAAGTGTATGTGGTAGTGTAAGCTTGTCGTAACCCATTTAAGAATTGTGCAAAAAAATGCATTTCAAAACATTTATGAGTGTTCTTGATTAAAGAAAACTTTTACTTTGCTGAGTGTCACATGCATGGACACTGGAGTGTACCTTTTGATGCACTCCCCACGTACAGTATGGCAACTATGCTGGATGGGAAGGCTGAATAGGAAGGGAGAGAATGTGGTTGACAAAGTCCGTGAGAAAACCTCAAATCTGGTTGAGGTTGTGACAAAGCGAAAACAACTTGAGGTTGTGACGATGAGTATTATTGGTCACGGATCTTCTTATTTGTAAATTGAAGAATATGGAAGCCATTCCACTTGCTTTTACCTTGAAATGGGTCTCAAAAGCATCCGACACTTGTTCACTTTTACATCTTATTCATTGAAGGTAAACTTTTATCATAATCAAAGAAAAAATAGAGTTAAAAATCAGTCAATAATGTTGTTATTGAAATGTAGTTGGGTGATCAAAGCTTTGATTGAAATGTAAACATTTCAGAGAGGAGTAATTCATCAAAGCATTTGAAAAAGTAAAAAATGTAAAAGCTGTGGAAAACTCACTTTCAAGATTTTGGAAGCCTTGTATTTTTAAAAATTGTCAACAACAGATGTCCTCTTTAGGAAGAGTGCATGGAAATGTGTTAATTCATGTATTTTTGAAGCTTCCCAACGTACTCCATGATCAGACAATGATGTAGAAGGAAGTTTTGAGAAAACATCTATGGTATGGTGTCATTTGGTTTGCAATGTTTAAGGAGTGTTTGAATTTGAGATGATTGGTTCTAAATGAAGCAATGAAGATCCTTTTGTGTTCATTATCCATGCCTTTATAAGTTAGCTGGAATCTTTGTATCAAGGTCTGAATGGGAAGAATTGAGTTTCGAGCTAGAAAATGATGTACGCTTCATGCTTAATATGGCTATGAATGCTTGAATATGTGGACTAGTTAGTACATTTGTCATGTAACTAGGCACTCTTGCGTACAAGGCTAGGTCTAGTCTAGGTTGAATTATGCTTGAATCTAATGAGGATCACTTCCCATCATTACAAGCATGGATGGCATGAGCACATCATTAAACACATTCACATTGTAACACAACATCATGACATGAGGGAAGGAGAAATACAATCAACAAACATTAGGGTGGGGACCACTCTACTTAAGCAATCACATGCTTAATCTTACAAGAAGGCTGAATAGAGGAGACATTGATTGTAGGAAGATTTCTTGGTCTAGGAATGATATCTTAAGGCCATTTCATAATCTGGTTTCTTTGTGTGGGTCCTGAGTGTGCTCTCTTAGATGAAGTGCTTTAGAGCCATATGTATGCTACTCCCTTTGTGTATGAGGAGAGTGTGCTTTTGTATCACATGATCAAAAAATTATGTTCATAGGAAGAACATTAGTACATGGGGCTGAAGTATGTGGCAATTGCATTCAATCACCATACAAAAGTTCATTAAGAGCTTACATAGAGCACTAGTTCTTCTCGTGTGTCTGGATGATCTTGATTTACATTCTCTATGAAAAACATGTCTCTTTTAGGATGGACTTTTGTTCTTGTGGCTGATGTATGTGGCAAGTGCGCTTAATCAACATACACAATTGATGAATTGCAAACTCAATGCATTATCGCGTTTCATGTGTAAAAAATGATCTTTCTCTCGTATGGTTGAACCATTGTTTCTAAGTTCGAGCTCAATGTGTGGGGCTAGTGTATGTGAAAAGTACACTCACCATAGAAGATTTCATCGTAATTAGACTAAGCGAGCTACTTTGTCTCATGCTTTCCCAAAATCCTCTGTGTCTATCTTAAGGGAAATGCTGTTTTATTTTGAGGTTAAAGTTTCACAACATAAGAGGTTTTTGCGTACTAGAATAGTGTGTATGTAGATTTCCTTCTGATTCATATGTGATTAGACTCTAAGATTAATCGTTATCCTTTGTCCTGTTTCACGATGAGACATTACTTTAGAAATCACACATGAATATTTTTTGTGTTATGATGTCCATGGTAACTCTTGTTTTGGGCCCATAACAGGATTATTTTCTAAATCGCAATAGAATTAGATTAGATAATACCGGTTATAAAACATTGAAAGTTTTTTGTAGTTCAAATGTTATGTATGTTCATGCCATTTGGATACAACTATGTATGTATGCATTAAAGACGTGTTGTATCTTTACTTCTTAAACGTTTACGTAGGTGAATGCAATTGGAAGAGAATTGGTGAATTCATTTGTGAACAAAGGATTATTAAGTTTGATAAATTTGAATAATTAAACTCTAAAAGGTTTCATAAATGAACAAACTTACTTGTAATGGTCGCAACATCTTTGTGGTTTCCTCTTAAACTTCTTTGGTATAAAAAAGGGTAGATAAATCTATTGTTTTCTTTGCCTCATTCTCTCATAGACAACAGGAAAATTGTTTGATGGACCCACATCAATATTCATGTAAGACCTAACACTTTTGAAATCCATGAAAAAAAATCCAGTGTGAGAATTATCCTTTGTCCTATTTAAGGGGTTTTAGTATTGTGAGGTCTTTGGAGAGGGGAGGAGTAGAAGGGAGTGTATCAGGGATGTGTATTAAGATTTGTAGCTAGTGCGCAAGGCAAACAATGCTTGTGTACTACTCATAACGCATCTCGGCTAAACACACTAATGCATTGAAAACCAGCCTTATAAAACAATACACGGTACAAACCTTCAATACACTTGCAACATGGGGGGCAATGGACAACAAAATTGTGCTTAATCCCTCACGTGTATTGGGTGAGTGTATTGTGTTGTGTACTTGGTTAAAAAACATTGAAATATGATGTATTCATGATTTACCTTCATGAAATGAAAAAGTGAAAGAGACAAGCAATCCCTTGATACACTCCCCAATACACCCTGTAATCCACTCACAACTTTTGTGGGTGGTACATGTCAAGCACTCTCTTGTATAAACCCCCAAGTGTGTTGGAGTGATTGTACTTGGATTTGTAGCTTGTACACAAAGGAAAAAACACACTTTTGTATTTACCATTATTTACATTTGAAAAGTAAACAAATGTATGAAAACTTCAATTTCCAAATACACTCCAATACACCCACCCAATACACACATGACTTTTGGGAAAGGATGCAAACTTTATCCCTCCCTCAAAAAGTTATCCAATTGTACTATGGGAGAATATTAGGATGTGTAGCTGGTACAAGAAAAGAAAACTACCCATGTGTTTTCATATTCTATCTCCGCAGAATGCACAAGTTCTTACAATTGAAACCCCTTCATGCAATCTCTTATAGCCTCCCCCTCTAATACATTTGCGACTTGTGAAGGGGGGAGGATGGAATTCATCTCCCTCCTTTCTCCAACCTCCTAATGGAATTAGCATAGTTTATTGGGATGTGTAGCTGGTACCTAAAGAAAAGAAACTTGAGTATTCTTTCATACATCATGTCTACAAAATCATCAAGTGCACAAGAATATGGAGCCCTCAATACAATTTCCAATACACTTGCAAATACACTCACAAATCTCACGGGGGGAAATCAAGCACCCCTCCCCCCACATCCCTTTATTGTATTGGAGGAGTTCATTTAGTTGCCTAAAAGTAACATAAAAAATACATACTTGTTTTTCGTCCCATTATTCATTTCCATAGAATTGAAAAGCACATTAAAACATGATCTTCATGTACCTTCTCCATGAAATCCTGCCATACACACTTGACTCTGCAACGGAGGGGGACAGATATCGAGTCCCATCCCGTGCAAAATTCTTAGTGTACTGGGGGATTATATGAAGATGTGTTGCTGGTACACAAAGAGAAAACGAATTGTGTATGTCTCGACATTTATCTCCACATAATGCTTAAGTGCATGAAAACACCAACCTCTTCATACAATCTCTCATGAATTCCATCGATACACTTTCGACATGGGGGGGATTGGTAGTAAAGTCACTTTCCCCCTTTTAAAGCCAGATGGTGTTTTGTGACTGTGTATTTAGAAGTGGAACATGTACATGAATACATTTTCTATTGTTTTGCTACTGGTACGGGAGTGTATTGAGGAGTCTATCATGAATACACACCAAGATATTGTTGCATAAATGTATTTCATTTTCATACACTTAAGATGCATTATTCAATAGATCCTTGTAATATATTTTGGACTATGTAGCGGGGTGGGATGCACAACCGTTGACAATAAAAACTTATTGCAACAATGTTACCTTCCACTTGACTCATGGATCCTATAAACATGAAGTATTTCTACGTTATACATTGCAAGAATCAGGTTGAATTCACTGTCATAGCATGGTTGAAACCACCAGAAAAACTATGGAAAATGTTGAATAGGTAACCATGTGGAAAGAATACGTGAAAAATCGTTTAGAAAAATTGACGAGAGAGATTGACGAGAATAAGTTTTGAACCAATGTTTACAGAAAGCCATCTGTCAATCATTTTATGAGAAACGTTTTTCTTCATTCACATATGAGTTACCATGAGCATCATTGTATCATATTACTTCTAGGAACAATTAACATCTATATAGGCTCTTCTTGCAAAAGGATCCTCACCAAGTGTTTCCATGATTTACACACATTATAAATGTCCACATTTGGGGTGCTTTGGCACTTATGAAGTTTTCTTATGAGGATGATAGCTTATCACAACAAGGATTTCGAATTACCCAAATGAATCTACATAAGGTGCTATTTATGTATAAACATCCTATTACTTGTCCCTAAATTGCCTTTCCTTTTTCTTAAGCTAGATATGTGGTTCGTTTAGTTCACCTTGCAAGGTTGCATGAATTTTGGTTGACCATCTCTGAAGAAATCTACCAATAATTTTCTTGTTTCTTTTGTGGCAATCCTGATTTCATTCTCATCATTGCATGTTGCTTTTGGGACACACGTTTTTGTATGACCGTATTGCATGTGGTGAGTGCACGCAAAGTGAATGGGAAAACATTCTTTTGATATGTTTGTGCTGAAGAAGACCTTTGTTATTTGTGACATCATTGTGATGATAAACATAAAAAAGGAAAGGTTGCAATGTGAGAAGGATTTCATTCATTGGTGGTTGGGAAGGGAATAACATGCTGAGCGCGAGACATATTTCAAAGGAGGCTAGTTTCAAGAGGTCAAAACTTATCTTTGTGCTAGTTAACACCCATTTTCTGAATGGTTGTTTTTGAAAATAGAGTGGAGAAGTTTCATTTGTGGGTTGTCTTCCTTGCTACTTGACAGGAAAATTCTGCAAGGGAATATGTTTCTACACATATTGACTACTGATCTTGTTTGAACGAATTGTTTCACATGTAAATGAAAATTGGAAGTTAAGAGGTCTGAATAAGCTGAACATGAAGAGCTTAAGAGAAGTGGTCTTGAGTGTGAAAACTCTTTTCCAACATGTATCATGTGGATGATTTTCCCCATCATGTCTTGTTTTGTACATGCAAGCTAATGGATCAAATGGAGAAAAATGAGTTCATTGAAGCATAGAAAGAATGATTATGAAGGGTTTGCTCCATTAGATTAGGATTTCTGCTTAAACAAATTTGGGGTTATGAGGTAGCTCCAAAATTCTTCTTTGAATGTGTTATGGTCTAAACATTGAACGGAAGGTAATGTGTGCTAAAATTCAACCTATGTGTTTTGTAAAGCACAAAGAAAGGGAGGAGGGATGATTTTTTTGCTTTGTATCTTTTCTATCTATTTCTATCTCTATAATATGGAGGGACACAGCTATTAGGTTCCTCCATCTCTTTTCAGGCATGAGTAATGTCAAAGGAAGAAAAATGGGGGAGGGTATGGTGTCTCTTTACCCCTCTCATGAGAGTTTTATGGTGTTAAAGAGAAGGAGAATGAGAAATGGGATAATACCCCCTGATACCTCTCTCATGAAGCATAAAGTGTGTTAAGGAGAAGAGAGGGGAGTAACATCACCCTTCTCCTCATGGCCAGGGGTAGTTGTGTGAAAAGGTGTGCAAAAGGATGATTTCAACTATCTCTCACAAATTTTCTAGGCTTTAGAAATTCAAATAGGTTAAGGGGATGTTGCCCCCTTTCCATTTCTTCAAGCCAAAAAGACGTCCAAAGGAAAAGGAGAGAATGTGATCCCCTCCCTCCACATTGTTTTGGTGCACGAAGGATGCAAGATGTGCAAAAGAGGGAAAACATTCTCAATCGACAACATTCACAAGGTAGGAAATTGGGAAAAGAATGATATCATTCATTCTTTATTCAGAATGATTGTTGAGTGTAGGGCATATATCGTGCAATTCAAAACATTTTAAGATAATGAATGAAAAATCTATTCATTTGAACCTAAGTATTGTCTTGTGCTCTTTCCTCTGAGTTGATCAGGGAATCAAACACGAATGCTTTGTTTGCATTCAAATTGCATAAAAAAAAATGTCCAAAAAGAAAATCCTAAGATATAGGAGAATGTAGGAAATCCTTCATGTTTTCATTAAACATTTGTTTATGAGTTTAGTATTTGAGAATACACTATTCCATCATGAAACTACCTATTTCTGAACCCACGTGATCTTTGTAAAGGGATGGAATCAACATAACTTAAGCTTTGTATTCTAGAATACTAGAGTGTAGGGAGTTAGAAGTGGTTAAGTGAAGGACAATTGAAAGAGGTGACTCCATGCTTGTGGCATGATTGGTTATGGACTATGTAAGAATGATATAGAGAGACTTATTCCAAAATCTAGTAGAAGTAAAAGATTGGAATCAAATTTTAAATGTAAAAGAAGATCAGATACAAGTAGGGTGCATGAAAACAACGGATTTACACAACTTAGTTGAATGCTCTGACACAAGCTACCCCATCCAAGGTCATATCACTTTGGAAGGCTGTCAAAGCTGTTGTAGGTCTCACATGGTCACCATGATTTCAGGTGAAATGGCCTCCAAGTTGTCACGGCAGCCTGCTCTTGACGCTAGCAGCCACTATAAGACTTACTAGGTTGTTAGAGGAATTCTATCCCACATAGCCAAGTTGGCACAATGCTTTCAGGCTCCATGAGTTGATTGAGGGGAAAGTAAACAGAGTCCTTAAAGATTCGATGAGCATTATATAGGTAGAGTTGATGCTAGACACTAACTCTTGGCTCTAGGCCAAGACGCAACTCCTCACTCAAAGATGAGCAATGATTAAAGAGGCAGGACAAGTACGACCGCTCTCTAATGTTGAATGTTTCTAGACACCTCTTCTTGGTGGTCAGGCCTTAAGGTATTTAAGGGTGTCTTGAAACCCAAGTGGGCAAGAGGCTACCAAGGTGAGATGGGTCTTCAGGAGAGAGAGCGTATGTAGAGTCTTATGCTAAGTCGTTGTTAAGTAAAGGCGTATTGTTAGCCGTTAGGTTTTGTTACTAGATTTGCATTTGGAGTTGTTGCTAGAGTTACCTTACTTTCTGTTAAAGGTACTGGATTGACAGAGTCCTCACTACGTTTATGTGGGAACTTATCAAGTTCACTAGCTATTTTGTGTTCAGCGGTAACTTCTTGGTATAAGGTCCTAACTTCCTCTGCAAAGAATCATTTCTCATTCAGGCACATCACTGCCTTTTCAAGGTAGCTTCCTACTGGCTAAAAAACTTGGTTGTGGTCCCAATTGATGAGTCACGCATGTTGGTGTTGATGTATGGCAATCCCCACTTTTGGAAACACATGTAGCTATTGAGTCATGGATGTAGTACCTTATGTATCCAATAAGACTTGCATGTGATAGTTGATGCAATATTGAGACATGCATACACCAGTTGATGCAGTGTGGTCCCTACTATAGTGCTTTGATTTCATATGTTGATGCAAGCAGTCCTAACTCTCTTGTCACGTGTAGCCTTACAATGAGTAGCCTTGACCAAGTACCCATTAGTGCTTCCCTACACTATGCAGATGTTGACCAATCTAGGTGATCAAGCATGTACAATCCTAATGTGCATGTGGTACAAAAATCAAGGCTACGGTCCCTCTTAGGAGCTGCATGCTTGAATTAAATCTATCTTGTACATGAGAATCATCTGTAACTTTGCATGTAGACCTTTGATTCTCAAAATGACCATGCCATGTTGGTGTTTTTACTTAACGGAGCTATTGTTCATCACCCCCCCTAAATAAATACATTATTGAATGCTGAGACTTGCATTTGAGTGAGTGGTCCAATGATTAATCAGTGGAGGTTTTAGCTATTGGTGAGGAAATGTCTACTTCTTGAAGAGACGTTAAGGCAAATTTTGGATGCGACGTTGCAGTTGGGAATATTTTTTTGAAAAATGAGGCTGAAAGAGGTTAGTTATGTCCTTCACTATGCTTATGTTTTGCATTTTCAAGTCTTTTTTAACCCGTTGTATGGTTAGAGCTGGTTGGGCAAAGCGTAAAATGAATTTGAGTAAGGCCAAGTTTATCAACCTTCTCCTTTTGGAGGTTTCTTTATGCAAAAGCAACCTCTCATAACGTAAGCCACCATGCTTGGAATGCACTTGGTTGGTCATGCAGTGAAAGGCCTGAAAACGTTCCACTTATGGAGTATTTATGAGGCCGAATTGGCGTTTTGGAAGGCCGTCTTGGAATGTTGTCTTGTTTTAGCCACCCCCTGTGAGAGAGTGTAAAAGCTTGTTACCTCTATTAGGTTTTTGATATTGTAGCCTTGTGCCCCCCTTGTCGCTCAACCAGTTACTTTGACAACTCCACTCTGCTTCCTTCTTCATGTGCTTCAGCCATTCTCAACTTCTCAAGCTCGTTTGAGCCATGGCCTTGGGAGCCTTTGTGCCACTATGTTTGTTCTTAGTCAACTGCAACTTCTTCGAATTCAACTAGCATCATCACCGTGGTCGTAGCTGCGATGGTTGTTTTCTATTGCATTTGCGATACTTATTCCTTGATTTTGTCAGCAAAACCTCTTATTGCTTCTGCATTTGTGGAGAGTATTTGGGCTACCCTTAATATGTACCCTACGTTTTAACAACCACAAAAGTGCTTCTTCCCACATTCCGTAATCCACCACGCTAACTTGCCAGGCACTTAGGATGTCTCATATTATACATTCCTTATAATAGCATCTACATGTGTTGTTAAGGTTGGTGTTTGTTGCTTTCACCTTTCAAAAGGCAACGCACACAGCTTGTGTTTATGGGTATGAGCCCCATGACACATGAGATTAGCCTAGTAGCTCGTGATGGTGACGAGCTATTTGAAGTTGTTCCAAGTGTTCTACTACTGCTATGAGTGCTACTCTGTGGCTAGTTGTTTTCACGTGTGTTGCTCTTCAAGTGATACATGCAATTGTGAGAAGGAAACTTCCTCCTCAATGCATTTTTACTTCTAGGGGAAATGCAAGGACGTGGTCCTTGTTAGCTTTAAACGTTTGAATAACACCCTCATGTTCTCGATGTTTTTTCCTCCTCCTACGCCTTGGTAGGATTTTGGCATGGAGGACAACTTCTCCATTCATGCATGGCACCAACCTTGCGAGGCTTACTGCTTTGTTTTGTAGCTACGATAGGATTTTTCCATAGAGCACATCCACTTCGTGTGTCCATGCCACCTGAAACTAAGTAGTCTTACTGTGTCCACTTTCCGTTTTGACAAGACTTTGACATGGAAGCCAACTACTCCATTTATGCAAGGTGGGCTCCTTGGCTCTACGTGCCAGTATAGAGGATGTTTTCCATGGAGCGTAACCTATCCAATTTCACATGTAAGAGAAACGTGGTAGGCTTGTTTTGTCCACTTGTTCCATTGGCTTGATGTTTTCTACTTTGCAGCCCGCTTCATTGCTGAATGCTTCAATGCTAGACATAAACCTTTAATCCGCCTTCCCATCACTGTAGGATCTCCTTTGGCGTTCTCCAAGTAAAGTGAGCTGCTATTGGTGGAATGTGCTGCAAGCAATGTCTCGGCTACTCCTACTGAAGCCAATATCAACGTTTTAACCAAATGGTATGTTAGGTTTTCAACCTCTATCCTCTTACTTTTTCCTCTTTCTCTTCTAGTTTTGGTGCTCCCTTCTTCTTGTCATGTAGCGGTTCTTTGGGTGCTAGGAAGCACATGTTCGAGTGCTCATGAGAATCTCTTCCTTGGTGCGCTCGTATGTACTGAGCCTATGATTGTGGGCTGCTTTAAATCTTCCACCGTGTTGTTTCCCATTGTACTGATGCTATATTGATACAATTGCAACTCCGGAGCTCATTCGTTGAGTTCATACAGACACGTGGCTTTATTAGGGCTTACTTGTTACATCACTACTGCTCTCATAGGTCATAGGCTAGCTTCTCCATTGCCACCAACTGCATTGGTAGTGCATGCTTATGTTGCGCTAGCGTTGTACAAACTTATGTGGAGTCATTTTTTCACTTGTTTTAAGGGTCTAGTGAACTTGTGTTTGCTTCCTAAGTTGACCACCTCACTTTGACTGATGGTGCATTTGCCCAATATGCGTTTATCTAAGTTATCATCTTGCACCATCAAATTTCTTGTTATTTGTTTTAGTTGGTAACATGGAGCATGATAACTCTATTTGGGATGCAAAGCTACTGACTACTTTGTTGGTTAGCTTACATGCATTTGCTGAGGAGTCGAACTTTGTGACCATTAGTGCTGACACTTTGTTGTCATGTAGGCATTCTCTTTGTGATTGTTGCTTACTGTTGCAAGGCTGCATATGACAGTCTGGTTTTTTGGTAACCACTCCACTCTTCATAAGCTCGTGTTGGACATTTGCTTGTGTTGCATATGTAGAGGCTTGGGTTATTGCTGGTCGCTTCCTTGCTTGCGTTTGGCAAAGCAAGGTATGGAGTGATGCCGACCATTGTGACATCATCACATGAGTGTATGAGATGTATTTTTGTTAGTAATTTCCTGGTACTTGTTGGGCTTGAATGCTTAGTGGGAGCCTCCATGTTTTGGCTATTACAATGGTGTTGTTGTGGATGATTTAACTAACACCTCAAGGGCCTATACTCTCTTTCATGAGCATATGAAGCAAACCTTTTCTATTCAACACTGAAAGGCCCTGGCATGTTTGGAGAAGAAACAAGCTCTAGGTAATCTGAAAATTGCTTATGTGACTTTGATGAAGCCTTTTTCACCTACAACGCCTCATTCTATTGCTGAATCTGTGCCACCTCACCTTCATGTTGAGCTACTTGGGTAGTTAACAGCTCACACGTTTTCTCTACGCGTTGTCTAATGTGGTATTGCTTGCTAATCTCTTGCCGTTGCTTAATGTTTTAATGCATTAAAGATTGTTCCCAATTTGTGTCGCAGTGGTGGTACATTTGTCATTGGTGGCACCTTCATCCGAGCGTGCCGAGGCTCAACCAGCTAAATCTATGTCATTTCTGATGTTGTTGATCATATCAATGTCATGTTAACTGGCTTGAGAGCTTGTGGCATGAACTACGCCAGCTGTCCTTTTTAGAGTACGATTATTGATGACGATAGTAGTTGGGCTAGTTGAATGTGATGCTAAAGATGCACTTACCACTAAATTTGAGACAACGTTTGCTAAAGCTTCGGAAAGTGAGATTCAAATATTGTGCCCTCCTCTTTAGGAGGAAGAAACTTAAGACACATTTATGTCAACTACTACCGCAAGGTTTCATTTGCACGCACATTTTTTAGCGTGCCCTTGTCCGAAGCGCCTCTTCTCTTTGGCGCTTTTTCCTGCTTAGCTACTTCTTGATCTTTCCTCCAACCATGCCCTTGTTCCATGAACAAGCTTGGCAATTAGAGGCCATTCAAGTGTTGAGGGTCCGTGCATGGGCTTGTTATGTTGAGGTTGATGAAAGCGTCCTCAAGGACTCCATGTGTGCAGGGTCGACACGTTACGCGCACACCTTGCCAATGGTGATTGATCAACTATGTCATCATTTGAAGCTTGAGTTATAGCTTTTGCTTTGTACTTGCGGCATGGATACCTAGTTCCAATCACATGTTATGCATGCCTTGATTTCCTCCCTCTTTTACCATGTACATGTTTTTGGAGCTTATAATGACAAAGTCACTGCGTGCTTTCAGGTAAACAAGGGGTTTTAACTGTCCAAGAACTATTTTCCCAGCAATCAAACCCTATACTCCTATGTGCGGAAGCGTAAGACTGGAATCAAACTTGTCATTGAAAGGACCATGAAGCTCAAGTATGTTTCAAAGAAACATCGCTCAAACACAACTCAGCTCAATTCACTGAGACAACCTACCCAATCCATGTTCATAACACTTTGCTAGGCCATGAAGGTTGCAAGGGTCTCAACATGGTTACCATGCTTTTGTGTGTAATGGCCCTTTGGTTGTCAAGGCAGGCTCCTCTCCACGTTTGTAGCCTCTGCCATAATGATTGAGGTGTTAGAGGAGTTGTGACCCTCTCAATGAAGTTGGTTGAGTGATGCTTAGATTACTTGGTTGATAGAGGGGAACTCCAATAAAGTCCTTTCAGACTGAATCTTATTGTATTGGCAAAGCTGACGCCAGAAACTTACTCTGTACTCGATGGCTAGAAACAACCCTTTAGTAAGAGATGAGAAATGTTTAGAGAGGCTCCCATATCAAAACTACTCTCATGTCTTGGACGTACTCTGGCCAACTCTTCTAGATTGTTAGGCCTTTAGGTAGTCAGGGGTGACCACCAATCTAGGCTAGTAGAAGGCTTCAAGTGCGACATTGGTCTTCAGGTGAGAGAGAATTTGTAGAGTCTTTGTCTGTGATGTTGTCTTGCAAAGGTGGACTATTGGTCTCCAAGTGTTGCTATAGGAGTTGGAGTTGAAGTTGTTTATAAAGTTGTTGGAGTTTCTACTGGAGTTACTAGACTCATAGAGTTGAGTCTGCTCTTATAGTGGGATCTTTGCAACTTGACCAATTGCTATGTGCCCAGATGAAACTTCTTGTTGCGAGGTCATAGCTTCTTGTTCAAGGAATCTTCTCTGTTTAGGGCATGAAGCTTCCTTTTCAAGGAAGCTAACCAAAGTCTGGCAACTTGGCGGTGATCCCACTTCTTCACTTAGGCATGTTGCCGCTGGCATAGGGTGGTCACCACTCTTTGCTTTTCATGCAGCTACTCAGGCGTGAACGTAGTAGATGATGTAGCTGTTCAATTGTGCATGTGATGGTTGATGGAATGCTGAGACTATCATGCACAAGTTGATGCGAAGTGTTCCTTACTCTACAGATTTGCTTGCATATGCTAAAGCAAGCATTCTGAACACTCTAGTTTGGTGTAGCCACACCTTGACTTGTCTAGGCCAAGTACCTAGTGGTGCTTAATAACACTTTACAATCGATGAGCAAGCCATGCTAGCAGACATGCACAACCTTGCTTTGCATGGAACACATAAATGTAGGTTGCATATCCATAGGAGCTGGATGCTAGAGTTAAATCTAGCATGCACATCACAAATTCTTGGCCGAGTCGCATTTGAGCATTATTGGTCAAGTTACACAATCCGTAGCTTTGCATATAGACCTTTGATTGTTAAATCGATTACGTCATGACGTTGTTATTGAACCCACCTTTTGTTCATTCAAACAAGGTCTTCAAAATCCCATGTCTTCTTACTATCTTGAATTTTGCTATGGAACATTTTAGTTGCTTTTGTCAATGACTTCATCAATTTATTGGTGGCACCTTTACATGCATGTGTAAGGATAGTGGAATGGTTGATTTCAAGTGAACATTGATCTTACTATAATTGACAAGAAGTTTGAGAGACAACAATGATTTTTTTTCTTCAAGATGAAACATGTTTGCACATATTTCATGAAGAAAATGGTTTTTTTGGATCACAACATGGATAGCACTTTGGTATGTGGAATGAATAACATGGAAAAGAAACTTTTCCATGTAATTATTGGTGCCTAATCTGTGGGATGTAATTGCTAAGAGTGTCTAGGGGATGGCACACAATGTTTTCATGTTTTTAAAGGCTTTGTTTTATTGAATTGAAAGGACCTAGAATAGTTACAAAGCAATACCAAACTATTCATGTAGTTGCTTTTTTCAATTTAGGATAACGTGTAAATTGTCACTGCACAATTATGATCAAGACAAAGTTAACCATTTTATCACTAAGTACATGGAAAACGTATATCCTTTTTTGTACGGAAAGAGGGATGTTACATACATCCATGTAAAATTAGGTGTTTAACTTGAAGAGGCTTCTTCTTATTTCTCATTAAGATTTTATGCTTGAATTTCTCATTGTTTTCCTTAATGTCATGATATGTTGTATGTACTCAAGAAAAAAACAACAATTCTTATGAATGACACCTTTTGAAACCATTAAAATACTATGTATGATTGGACATACATGATGTGGATTTTTTTTTCAATGCATAATGCACGGACTCGGGGCTTGCTTGTTGATACATGCAATTCAAATGCATAAGTGTACTAGCATTTCAAAACTTAGAAGAAAAAAGAAAAAGTAGAAAGATAAACAATGTTTTGACCAGGGGAATTCCAAAAAAACATCTTTCGTAAGCGGAGCAATTCCATACAAGCACAAAACATGTTTAGTTGTTAGTCAGGTCCAGGCTCAAGTCCCACATACAACTTTCAATCTTGAATTCAACTTCGGGACTTGGAATGCATGCTCTCGCAAATGAAAATGTTTGATCAAGGTTTCAATGAAACTCTTCATTCACTTGTGTTTTCCCTCTTTTCTAAGCAACAATGTTTTACATGGCATCTTTAGGAGAATAGTGGCAGATGTCTGTTATCTTGATTTCTACATGCTCCATTATGCTTTGTGCCTTTCAAGCTAGCTGATAGGTTGAAATTGAGAAAAGAAAACGATTGTTTTTGTATTCTACTGAATGGCAAGGGTATCTTGTAACTCATAATTAGACTATGTAAGAATCGAAGTTAGGTTAGAGTTTGATGCAAAAGCTTTGAAGATTGAATAGTGCAGGAGGGATGTAAATATTCAATGTGGAGCAAAATCGGTTTAATTGCAAACCATTTGGATTCAAAGTCAATGAAGATTGTTAGGTCATTATTGTAGAAGTTGTGAAGAACGTGATAAACATGTATAGACTTTCAATCTTAGTTTCTATATAATGTGTTATTTCATAGAGGATGTTTTGATTTTGAAAGTTCATCTCTTTAGAAAAAGATGGAAAGTGTTATTGAGTTAAGCTCATTAATGTTTTGTACTCATTTAAAGACATCTTCTTTACAAGTGGTGATAGTTGTGAGATGTTCTGCAGGTCATTAAGTAGTTTAGATTTTTTTCATGGACACAAAAGATGTTTGCTTTAGTCTGGTAATGCCATTCATATCAGAAAAAAACGTGTTTTCTCCTTTGAGTTTGACTAACGTGGGCGATGTCTTTGTCTGGCTTATTCGTACTAGTCAGAGCTGATCTCATGATGATAACATTTTTCATGTATGGGCTTAGCATTGGGAGGTAAGAGGAAGATTGCACGGACGTGTTTCATGCATGAATGAAGCCAAATACTCAATGAAACGCCCTGGTGGCGAAATACTTACATGTAAGGATGTCTAATAAAGTGGAACCTCAAGGAGAGTCTTCATATTATTATGTGCAAAACTTTGAGTGGTACAACAAAACAATTTGACAGTTGCATTTTGGACTTGTGTTTTATATTGAAAGTTCTAGAAGTGTTTTTTCCAAGTTTTTGGGGTGTAGCAAGGGTTAGGTTCCTTGCTGTTAGGACAGTTGTGCGTGGACAATTACCACTGATCGAGTAGGATTATGGAACTGGGAGAGTGCTGGGACTAAATGACTATAGTTCATCGTAACAATAATAAAAGAAATAATGCTACAAACACAACTTAGCTAGAGACTACCTCTGGACTCTCCCGCTTAGACATAACTTCTTTCCCACAAGTGGGGAAGACCTAGCAAGACAACTGTAGCAAAGTAGATTGAGTTTTGGTCGTAATTTGGCCACCTCTTCTAGGTAGTCAGGCCTTTAGGTAGTCCGGGGCATCATCCTTCCTAGGCTGATAGACTGCTTTCAGGCTTACTAGGTCTTGAGAACAGTGTCTATAGAGTCTTGGCCTCAGGTGATGTCTAGAACTGGTGGAGGCTCATGTGGTTTACTACTGGTAGAAAGATTCATGATGACTGGGTCATTGATTGAACATTTCTTGGGTGGCCACCTTTTATAGCAGACTGCTGGCATGTTGATACCTGTTTAGGCTGAGGGAAGCTGCTGGTTGTAGGTGGGAAGATTGTTGGCCTAGGAATCTTCCTACAGGTAGCAGCCCCTCATATAGCTCCTGTTGTTGACTCGTACATGGATGTGCTGATGCAAATTGGTTCTTGCTACTGGATTTGCATGTGGCGGATGACTCGTGCATGTGTACTATGATGTAGTGTAGTGTCGTGTATGCATGCGTTAATGCAAAGCGGTCCCCACTATGGGCCTTGCATGTTGTTGCTAAGTTTCGCTGATGTAGTAGTGGATGCAGGGCGGTCCACACTATCGAGTCAGGTGTAGTCCCACCCTGACTGGACCTAGCCCAGAACCTAGTAGTGCGTAGTCGCACTTGAGAGGTGTTGACAGGTCTGTGTGAGGAGGCATTCTCAGCCTTGATGTGCATGCATCACATAGTGTTTTACAGCTTTAGGGTCCATTTCCCCCATAGACCTAGATGCCAGAATCAAATTTGGCGTATACCAGCGGAGAAAATCTCCTGTGTTGAACCGGAGAGTTTTTTAGAGAAGTTTCCCTAACTTCTTGCAGGCTCCTCCGATTCCAAAACTAACTACGCCTGCTTTATTTTAAGAAATAGATGGAATAATTGTCACATCTAATTTGTGTAATGTAATGAGTTTTTGTCTGACAAAAAATCATCTTTCATACATGAAATCTTTAGAATAAGATACCATGCATTCTGTCATTCAATGGAAGTCTTAGTATGTTTCAAATGTTTTATGGCAACGTAAATTATCTTAGATATTAATTGTTTTATGTGATAAAGTTTAAGTAGAATGTTTTGAGTTTTAGAATTTTTTTACGTATACGAAATAATTTTCCTATGGTTTTTCAAAAAGGTTTATGTAAGAAAAGAAATTGCTCATTGAAATAATAATGAATATCAATTTTTGATTTATTGCTTTGTGTGCGTAGTCGCCTCAAACTGGATCATTTTATGTATTTTTCATGATAGTTGAGAGATTGTATGAAAGCAATAGATTAACATGATTATAAGTTGCTTTATCGATAGAACAGATTGATCCCCATTCTAAAATGGATTTGGAATTCTTAGTGTTTTTTTATTTGTATTGTCTCATTTTTTGATTGTGTTGCTCGTTCATAAAAGACGTTTTTCTGGAGATAGGTCTTGTTTTTTGCACGGTAACATTTGTTAATTGACCATGTCTGAGCCAACTATCTCCCTTCTTGCTCTGTAGTCGCTTTGGAAAAGAAGTTACCGTTGTGCACTCAAGTATGTACATTCTGGGAAGGGAAGCTACAGACATTGTCCAGTGTGGCTTCACTTGAAGGAAAAACATAAACTTCCGACAATTTAAGTACGTAAATAGGTTTCTAGATGTTTTATGAAGTGTTGTTGAAAAGTAATGCTAAACGAATGAAAGAAACTTTTTCTTAACCATGAGCTTCACGCGTGTTTGGCCAGGACTGCCCGAAGTTCGTACAGAGCAACGTTGAGGTGGTCCATGTTTCCTCCCTTGACCAATGACCTGTCGTATGATGCCAATAGGAGCGGCATGGCCAGCTCCGAGAGGGATCCTCCATTTAGTTTTCAGCTTTGGAAAAGGCTTGTTGTTTTCTCGAATAATGATTTATGGCGGTTTATTCTCCGATTGTCCGCGGCCTCTCCACCTCGAATGTGGCTGGCGGCCGCCAGCTTCTGCTCTTTTAGAGCTTAGTCCAGGGACTTCTCGTTCGATCAGTCAGTGAGCGTTATCATTCGCAAATTCACTCCAGTAGGTTGAAATATCTATTTGGGTGAATAAGATCGTTCTGCCTCAACCGTTCATGTGCGAGTTCGATACACGACCAGCAACCTTGCGGCTGATGAGCAGTGGCCATGAATGCGTCCTCTGGACTCATTTGGAAACATCCCAAAAGACGAACCAGATAAGGCTAGTTGTGTTGCTTTCCGTCCGCAAGGGTCGCATTCCTTTCGCATGGGTGGTTTCCTGACGTCGGCACTTGGTTTGATGAACGTCCCTTGCTTTAGGATGGATGGAGAGAATGGCGTCTTCACAGTCGAACATAGGGGCGGGGGGGGGGGGGCTCTCGCTGTCACCTCCACTCAGCTGTCTTCTGACGTAGTACCCTGGCCATCGTCTTATCTGGTGCCACTGTGGAACTGAAACTTTTGGACCAACATGAAACGTCAATGTTAAAATTTCGGAACAATCTGCACTGTTCTCCAGTTTTGCTCAAAGTTCGAAATTCAAGTTGGATTCGCTCGGCAATCCAAATGGAAGATCGATGTTCACTACCCTCAAGAACTTCATCCTAAAGTCTTATTGGGGGGCGATGACTGTACACGAAATTGCCGTCCTCGAGCTCTATAGCCTCCCTTGGGATGTTTCCAGCCCCCGGAAAAAAACGGTCGCAGCTCTTCCCCGCCTGTAGTCATCTGGTTCGCGTATCGGATGGCGTCGCCGTCTCAATCCCTCTTTGTCCTCACCTCCCTCCGTCTATCACAAAAACCTCCCCACGCTTCCCCTCTCTCTCTCTCTGTATCATTCCTCAACCTTTGTTAACCCTCGGACCCCAACCCATCCGGACACCTAAGTGTCCAGAAAGTATGTGTAATTGCGTGTTTCCCTCTCGCCCTCTCCCAGGCGCACGCGCATAACCGCAGCGGTCGAAGGGCCGACGCGAACTGCTATCATTACCTTCAAGATGCCACAGTACGTTTCCGTCTGTCCACTGGCCAACACAGCGCACACCAACCAGCTCTTCGACTTCTGGACAAGCCAACCAGCACACCACGCAGTCTGCATTCCGGCCAAAAAGGAGGGTTCTTGGGATGCCATGTGTTCAATCTCCGTCGGCAGGGATTCAGACACCCAGCCATCCGAAGGGACTGGCAGCCGCCGAACACCCCCCGGTCACCCGTGTGGTCTTGTGCCTGCCAGGTCTGGTGAAAGCCGACCACAGCGCTGTCCAGGTCACCACCGCCGTACTGGGCTGCTGTGACTGTTCCTGTCCTGTGGCCCATCCCCACACAGCACCCTGCTCAACTTGGTTCTTCTGCTGGTGAAAAACTGCGCAGGAGAGTGATTTTCCCGCTCAGCCAGTCACAGCGGCGCCGAGCCTGCGGGGTCGTACTCTGGGGCCTCATCCTCCGGCTGGTTTTCAAACCCTTAGCTGAGTATTCCGCACGTTCGGCTCGTTCGGCACGTTTATCACGTTCACGGTGAACGGGGTTCACCCATGGCTCGCAGTTTGTGCGAGATGCCGTTCGGACTGCCCATGGCGCTATGCGACTTGCAGCAGCACCGTCAGATACTGCGCGAGCAGCAGCAGCAGCAGCCGCCGCCGCAGCAGCATCAGCAGCAGCAGCAGCAGCAGGAGCAGCAGCA
>SZWC01027003.1:11370-23370 GCA_023375785.1 Penium margaritaceum
TGAGAGACAGCTTTTAAAAATAGGTGCTCGACGTGCCCCAATGTTGAGATCGTCACCGTATATGCTGGCGATTGGTCAGGTCATGGCCTCCAAGGTTTCCAAGTCTGCCCACCAAAGTTTCCAATAGGCTTCTCAAACTCCTCTAAACAAACGTTGCAGCGCCAGGACATTTTTGACCGCTAGCAGGCTATGCCGGCCAAGACCCCTGCTTCACGATTGTCCTCCTTGCCCATGTATCCACTACTTGTCGCGCTTCGCCCGCACGCTCAGGGTAATGACCTTCCTCTGATCCAAATACTATCTGCTGCTGTCCAGGATGCACTTGGAAACTATGGGTCAATTACTTCAGCTCGCACGACTTCGCCAACTAATGCCTCTAACTAGAATGCCTCGAAAACTATTTCCGTCGCCTAGAGCCTGCGCAACTATTTTGCGTTGCCTAGAACCACGTTTTGGGCCTCGACTTCCGGCAGCGTACATCAGATGCAACAGAAAGGACTTTCGAAGGTCCGCACAATGTTTCAGGTCCAAAAGGGGCATTAGGAAACAAAGCAGTAAAGAACATCCAACAAACATCATGGACATTGAAAGCAAGTCCTAGTAAGAGAGAAATTTGTTCGTGATATACTATAAAACAAGTGATCTTTTATTTTTCATACTATGAAAATAACTTTGTAGAGTGAGACCATTGCATTTAATTCCGATTTAAAATAACTCCTTACGTATTAGAAGCGAATTTCATGATGATTTCATGATGAAATCATTATGGTTAAAATCACTTATGCATTTACTAGGTCACATCAAAGCCATGAAATTTTAGTTTTTGCATAAAACAATAATACATAATTATTAGACAAAACTGTGAAAAAATTTTCAAATAATTATTTTCTATAAATCCATTAAAGATAACTCATATTCAAAATAAATCAATATATAAAAAACGGAATGTTATTTGGATTCCGTTGGACTTTATAAGTTGGAAAAATAGACGTTCCTTCAAATTTAGTGCTAAACCTTCTATGGAATATATTCCTTCAGAAGATTGTTCTTAGTAAATCTATAAAAAGTATTGCATATTGTGATTTTTTGTAGATTAATTCTCAATAATCTAAAATTCATGATAGAAGAGGCATTAAGTAGAACAAAAACTTAATGAAATTAAATATGTGTTCAGATAACTATCATAAAAGTACATTAAAAAATAACAAAACTTTATTGAATACAATTAAAATAACAGAAAATGTAAAATTAATGAAAGCACCATATCATTTACATTTAAGTTTAAGGATTATCATCCATGACACCTGTATTAAACAATGATACTTTAAAAAAGATTTTCATATCAATTTTCATGAAATATAATATGATGATAAAACATGTGCCAATTTTCATATCATTCATGTAATATTCATACATTTTTCGATAGATTTTGGACATTTATTTTGATTTCCAGCACTTTTATCTAAGTTTGAAAGGCCTTACTCACCTATTGCTAAAGCATAAGGAGATAACTAATTGTTGGAAACATGGGTAGAGTCAAAGGCATTGAAACATGCATTGATTTGTTTTTTCATTGATTTCATATCTATTATTATATTTTATCCTTGCAAAACAATGTATTTATCTATTGATATGTACAAGAAGAACTCATTCAAACCTAAAGTAGAAAGTTTTCCCCATTGGAGTTAATCAGTTTTTTTCAATGTTTAGTTTTCTTGTTAAAGTCGAATCAATGTGAAAGATGTTTTTCATATCCATGTT
The DNA here is from genome assembly GCA_023375785.1 of Penium margaritaceum. Taxonomy (NCBI): domain Eukaryota; kingdom Viridiplantae; phylum Streptophyta; class Zygnematophyceae; order Desmidiales; family Peniaceae; genus Penium; species Penium margaritaceum. Next base: position 13,132 of record SZWC01027003.1, read on the forward strand.
TACGAGTTTTAACTGATTAGATAAATAATTGACAAATGAATTTTTTTATGATTAATTATTCAAAGTGTTTTTTCTAAAAATATTGAAAACATTATCGTTTATCATTTCACCTCTAGAAAAGTTTAATGTTTCGAATTAAATAGGGGAAACTAAGTTTTACATCAATTTCATACAACTGATGACGAATTATGGTATTTCATATTTTAAAATAAATGTAAATATATTTATATTAATTTATTTGAAAAATATTTTTGTTCAATGAAAATCATTTTTGAAATTAATTCATGAGAAAATTTCTACATTAAATTATACACATCATTTGAAAATTTATAGTACGTTAAAAAATAAGAGATCTGACTTATACAACATTTAAACCTGATACATTAGTAATACATTAGTATTATTAATCAAAACAATTAATTAACGAGAGGCCCTAGGACCCATTGGCCTCGTGTAGAAAGGATTATCAGATAATAATAATAATAATAGATGAAAATATTTTGAATTTACATTTTTTTAGAATGCTTCTTTCTTGATTTCAATATCTCATCATTTTTCCTCTAGTCTAATTTTGCATTATTCTCATGTGATCTCAATTTCCACATAAAAAAATGAAATTTAATTTAACAAACCGTTAACTTAAATATTATTTAGTATTTGAATGAAATGATTTTTTATCTTCATATAACCTCCTCTCCATTCTCTATCTAACAGGAGTTGATAGGGCTCCTTTATTATGATAGAAAAATGTTTCAGCATCGTGAATTTACGACCTTATCTTCACTAAAATTCTTACATGTTCGTCGTTATCTTCCCTGATGTCCAGGCAGTTGTATGGCTCGTATATACCCTTCTCCATCTTCTTGCGTTGAGAAGCCTTCATGGGACCCGAAAGATATCGTAACGCTTTCAATGTCTGCTCTATTTCATCTGACGCACTTCGTCGGCTTTCGAAGCGCCGAAACTAGTTCTAGGCAGCGCAAAATAGTTGCGCAGGCTCTAGGCGACGGAAATTGTTTTCAAGGCATTCTAGTTAGAGGCATTTATTGGCGAAGTCGTGCGAGCTGAAGCAATTGACCCGGAAACTATTCTAATGTGCTCCCAGGAGAGTGTTCTACTGTTCACAATCGTGAACCTCCCCCATTGAAAGATGACCATGTTCTTTATGTAGCCTCATCCTGGTTATGTAACCTCATGCAAGCTTATGGGTTATTGAAAGATGACCATGTTCTGAGCATATCTGTTTCTTGACCCATTGGAAGATCAAACTTGACTTAGATGATTGAAGTTTTAAGCCAACCTAAATGGTTGTGTGATCATTTTGACGCCTAGGTGATACCTACCGTGCACATTTTTTAAGATTCATAACTATTTGGCTGCGGCTTCTAAGCGGTGCTCAATCAGATACTGTGATAAAAAGATTCTATTTTATTTAGTGTTTTTGATCATCATTTGACAAAGTTAACATGATTTGACAATAATTCATACATTCTTGGTTATAGAAAAGCATCACCCCTCAAAATTTTGTCGTTTGGGCGACCCATGAGGTGAGACATTTACGTCAGGTAGGAGCCTAGTGCTGACGCGCTTTGTAAGTGGATAAATCTAATGGTCATCACGAACCATCACATTGGTGAGAGAGCTTTTCAGAGGAAGCGCTCGCCACACCCCTATGTCTACATCGTCACCATACATGGTGGCAACTGGCAAGGTCATCGCCTCAGACAAGTTTGCCCTTCTTTCCAAAGTTGGATGAATTAGCAAGATAACCCTGTCATTAGCTCTGTCCTGATGCGAGGTGATGGGTCTCTGAAAGCTGACCAAGTTTAGAGCATATCTTCTTCTTCACCCATCGGAAGCTCAAACATGATTGAGTTGTTCAGAGTTTTAAGCTGACCTCAATGGTTGCATGGTCATTTTGACCCCGGGGTGATTATGGCCGTTCCCTTTTTAAATAGTTCACAATTGCTTTGTTATGGTTTGTTGGTGGCGCTCGAACTTAGAATTTGGCCGTAAATGATCCGTTCGTTCGGCCTATGAGGTGAGACTTGTGCGTCAGGTTGGAGCTTGGCGTTGACGCGATCAACCAGCGGATAAATCGTATGGTCATCGCAGATCGTCATACTTCTGAGAGACAGATTTTAAAAATAGGTGCTCGACGTGCCCCAATGTTGAGATCGTCACCGTATATGCTGGCGATTGGTCAGGTCATGGCCTCGAAGGTTTCCAAGTCTGCCCACCAAAGTTTCCAATAGGCTTCTCAAACTCCTCTAAACAAACGTTGCAGCGCCAGGACATTTTTGACCGCTAGCAGGCTATGCCGGCCAAGGCCCCTGCTTCACGATTGTCCTCCTTGCCCATGTATCCNGTGGGACACGCGCCTCGGCTATTGGTTTGGCATCTACAACAAGCGGTACACTAGCGCGCAGAAGTCGAAGCTCCTGCGTAAGAAAGGCGGCCCCAGCATCAACTACGAGAGCTTCTCCGCCGTGGGCGACGTGGTGAAGTACTCAACCGCGCGCAGCCTCGGCGCGTGCTGCAACGAATGCCGCAAGACGGCGGGGTGCTGGATGTACCAATACTTCGACTGGGACAGCGCCTTCCGCCGCCCCAACCCCACAGGCTTCAAGAAGGGCACCTACTGCTACCTACTGGAGGGTGGCCCGGAGAGGGCGGACGACCCGACGGGCCGCGGCACGCCGCCCAGTGGCACGCACACGTCGCAAGTGGAGCGGGGCGATGCGTTCAGCCCGAGCTTACTCAGAAACGCGGGAGCCAGAGTTAGCGCCAGAAAGCAGCTGAAAACTGAAAGTAACTGTTTAGGAATGAAGAATGAACAGCAATGGAGGACCCCTCCAAGTTCTAGCCCCCCCCAGCTCTGTAGAGCTTGTTACTCAGTTCATCAGCCAATCAGAAAATAGCTAATTTCAGGCTGGCAGGTTTTCTCGGTGAGGCCTTCCAGACGGCCGACAGCCCAAAACTCGGGCGTCGTCCATTTTGCCTGAAAACTGGACCATACCATAATACCGACGCTGCGAACGCAGCCGTGCGGTCAGAATCAACTGAAAAATAGTAACGAGGAGTTATGGCAGCCTGTACCCAGGCAGTGCCCACTATGGTTTATGCTGCCGAACAGGGCCGTGCAACATGCAACAGGGATCCTAGGCAGCGTATGACGACGCAGGCACGACAGAACGCGCTGGACGCATGCAGACAGCGACTGCGGTGGCAGTGACGGCCGGCAGTGCGACCGCCGAGGAGGCCTGCCGATGGAGCTGAACACGTCGCCGGAGAGAGGAGGCTCCAGAGAACTTCGAGACGACCTCAGCGTGCGTTGGCTCCACCGGACGACACTCCATCAGCGTCGAGTCTCACCGTCAGTCATCTGCAGGCCGATGTACACAAGCCGGGAGGACACAACAGAGCACAATAAGCGCAAAAACCAACACTCCCCCATGACTCACAGGCGTAGTGCACATGGGCGGGCAGAGACACGGTCAACACACAGACTCCCCCAGGACACGCAGAGACGGAGGAAGAGACAAACAGGGCAAGTCACGGATGCACACAGACTGAACTCACAGCCTTCTTGAACGAGTCCCGCTTCAATGCCTTGGTCAGGAAGTGAGCTAGCTGCCGTGCTGTCTCAACCCACACGATGCTGATGCTGCCGTCGTGCAACAACGAACGCACATAGTGATACTCAACATTGATGTGCTTTGTGCGAATGTGATGCACACCGTCATTGTCTGCAATGGCCATGGCACTCTCATTGTCACAATGCAAGGTGATGGATGCGACAGACTGACGCAGCTAGGACAGCAGACGACGCAACCACATACTTTCACACGCGCCTGAGCCAAGGGCCACGTACACAGCATCAGCAGTGCTGCGTGCAATGCACCCCTACTTGCCACTACGCCAGGATACAGCTGTGCCACCGATCAGGAAGATTTAGCCTGTGCGACTCTTACCGTCTGGACTGCCGGCCTAGTCGCTGTCGATGTAGCCCACTACACGACGGACGGCTGGCGGCGACATGAGACCTTGCCGAGGGGTTGAGACGACATAGCGCAGTACTCAGATCGCGACCTCGAAGTGGAGGTGACGCGGCTCTTGAGAGAACTGGGCCAGGAGGTTGATGGCGAACGCGATGTTTGGACGCGTCGTCGTCGCCAGGAACATCAGTGACCCGATGATCCGCAAATACGTGGTCACATCGACTGGCTCCCCCACAACAGCTGGGTCAGGACTCTTCAGCTTCACCTGGCCATTAGGTCATGGGTGAGGATGCGCTGGACACGAGGGGCAGGTCCTTGGCGAAGCAAGCTGACAGCGTCTGCACATAGGTAGCCTGGTGGACATGTAGTATGCCTAGGGAGCGATCATGCTCGAGCTCCATGCCCAGGAAGACTCGGGCAGACCTGAGATCCTTTATCTGGTAGGCGGCGTGCAGCAAGTTCTTGACATGCTGGATGGTGGCGGCGTCTGGCAATACAATGAGGAGATCGTCGATGTAGACCAGAACCGCGGCGAAGGTTTGACCTCGCGGGCTGACGAACAGTGCGGGGTCAGCGGTGCTGCGCTGGAGGCCACCACGGAGAAGCGTACTGCTGATCTCCTGGTTCCAGCACCGAGGGGACTGCTTAAGGCCATAGAGGGCCTTCCGCAGCCGCCAAACTCTCCCAGTGCCGTCGTCGAAGCCTGGGGGCTGCGTCATGTAGAGCTCCTCACCCTCCTGTGAGCCATGGAGGAATGCGTTGCTCACGTTCATCTGATGCAGCTACCACCCGTGCTGGGTAACCAGGCTGAAGAGCGCCCGGCTAGTAGAGAATTGACCAACTGGGGCAAAGATCTGGTCGTAATCGATCCCAGGGACCTGAGCAAACCCCTTTGCTGTGAGACGGGCCTTGTACTTGTCCAAGGATCCGTCAGGCTGCCACTTACGCCGAAAGACCCACTTGGCACCAATGGCCTTCCGACCCGGAGGGAGGTCGACGTGGTCATACACGTGGTGCTGTCGGATAGCAGCGAGCTCCTTGGCGTAGGCAGCATCCCAATGTGCGGCCTCAAGGGAGGCTCAAGCCTCGCGTAGGGTGGAAGGGTCCTCTGGGCGTACTGTGGACCGGACTGAGAGGGCGTGTGCATCACGAGCCCCAGGTGGGATGCGGGCGAGTGCAGCCACAATAGCATGCCGATGCTCGTGATGAAGCATGGCGTACCCCAATGTAGAATCCGGGTGAAGGTCTGCGAAGTGGTCAGGCCGAGAGCNGGGAGGCTCAAGCCTCGCGTAGGGTGGAAGGGTCCTCTGGGCGTACTGTGGACCGGACTGAGAGGGCGTGTGCATCACGAGCCCCAGGTGGGATGCGGGCGAGTGCAGCCACAACAGCATGCCGATGCTCGTGATGAAGCATGGCGTACCCCAATGTAGAATCCGGGTGAAGGTCTGCGAAGTGGTCAGGCCGAGAGCCTTTGTGCCAGGGTCCCCACTCACGACCGTGGGAGTGGAAGAGACACGTGGAGCCACAGGGGGTCGAGGCGCCATGGGACGCAGAGCGACGGTCTGCGTGCTCACAATCGGCCGTGGTCGAAGGCTGCTGCCTGGACCACGTGTGTAGCGCGGTCGGGCAGAAGATGGTGCTGAGTCCGACGGGCCGACGGAGGGGGACGGGGCTACTGGTCCGGAGGAGCCAGCAGCGCCAGACGTGACAAGCGCTGCTGGCCCAGAGGGGCTAGTTGGCCCGGAGGAGCCAGCAGACGCAACAGGTGCTGCTGGCCCGGAGGGGCCAGCGGACACGTCTAGGGCTGCTGGCCCTGAGGGGCCAGCGGACGCGACTGGGGATGTCGGCCCGGAGGGGTCATCGGAAGCGACTAGGGCTGCCGGCCTGGAGGGGCCAACGGACGTGACTGGGGCTGCCGGCCCTGAGGAGCCAGGGGACGCAACTGGGGCTGCCGGCCCGGAGGGGTCAGCGGACGCGACTGGGGCTGCCGGCCCAGAGGAGCCAGCGGACGCAACTGGGGCTGTGGGCCCAGAGGGGCCAGCGGACGCGACTGGGGCTGCCGGCCTGGAGGGGCCAGCGGATGCGACTGGGGCTGCCGACCCGGAGGGGCCATCGGAGGCGACTGGGGCTGCCGGCCCGGAGGGGCCAGCGGACGCAACTGGGGCTGCTGGCCTGGAGGGGCCAGCGGACGCGACTGGGGCAGCTGGTCTGGAGGGGCCAATAGACGCGACCGGGGCTACCGGCTCACCTGGAAGCGACAGGATGGAGGATGGACTCACCACTCCCCCACGCAACGGGAGAGACACGGACGAGCCGGAGCGGATGAGGTCGTGGGGAAATAGGTCCTGAAAGAAGAGAGCATCGCGGGACTCGACGATGCAGTGTTGGGATGGGTCCCAGAAGCGCCAGGCCTTGGAATGACGAGACACACCGAGGAAGGTGCAGGGGCGTTCGCGGGGGGCGAGCTTGCTGCCCTGCTGTGGGGCAGGCAGCCACATAACGGCCACGCAGCCCCAGACGTGAGCCGGGTGGAGGTCAGCGCGCCGACCGCACCAGTGCTGATAGGGCGTGGACTGGCGGGGAAGGGGACCGTGGGGAACCCGGTTCCAGACCCAGGTCATGTAGGCCATGGCTTAAAAAAAGAAGCCATCGGAGAGGCCGGACTCGACCCGCATGGTGCGAATGATGTCGGCCATCGTACGGTTCCACTGCTCAGAGACGCCATTTTGGGCGGCTGTGTAGGGCGCAGACGTCTCATGGTGGATCCCGCGGGAGGCGAGAAAGGTCGTGGCCTCACCCAGGTACTTGCCACCGCGATCGGAGCGAAAACAGCGAAGGGGGCGGCCACACTCGCGCTCCGCGAGGACAAGCCAGTCTTGAATGGTTCGGGCAACATCGCTCTTCTGCCGAAGGCAGAAGACCCAACGGTAGCGAGAGTAGTCGTCCATAAGAGGGAGGACATAGCGGCCATGCTCACCAATGGACATGGTGGGGAGAGGGCCCATGACGTCCGAGTGGACAAGGTCAAGGCGGGCGGACGCCCGGGAGGAAGAGAGGGGGTACGTGGACCGGTGCATCTTCCCCTAAGCGCAGTCAATGCACTCAGTGGGGCACGGGAGAGGGAAAGTCTCCGGATCAAGGCCCTTGGCCGGCTGGGTGCGGAGCATGCTTTCTACTACGGCAGAGTTGACGTGGCAAAGGCGGCGGTGCAAGAGGCAGGTGTGCTGAGGAGAAAGCGTGCTGGTAACAAACACATGATCGGTGGCGGCCGACGGGGAGGAGACGGGAGGGGAGGAGGAGAGGCGGGGAACGTGCCAAAAGTTGCCACAGGCGGTGGCGTGCAGTACGACAAGACCAGACGGACGCAACGACACAGTGCCGACACCACGCGAGTGCACAACATCCATGCTCATGCGGTCAAGGGCAGTCACGGACAGGAGGTTGAGCTCGAGACCAGGGACGAAGAGAACATCCGTCAGAAAGACGTCACCGGCCGGACCACGGAAACGAACGACGCCTACACCACGGACAGGCAACACCTGTCCGGAACCCGTCCGGACATCGGAGACATCGCCAACAGGACCGAGCATACTGAAGGCCTTACGAGAGGCTGTCATGTGATGCGTGGCCCCGGAGTCGATGATCCAAGTCTCAGCAGGGTCCTCGACAGGGGTCGCCAGATCACTCATGGTCACGTGGCAGCAAGCGAGGGATGCGGACGCGGTGGAAGAAGGCGCGAAACGAGACTGCCAATCATCAAGCCATGCGATGTCGTCAAGGAGTGGGGTGGAGGAGATCACAGGAGACGACAAGATAGACGAGGAAACAGGACACGACTGCAGCTCAATTTCTGTCATACAGGGATGGGCCAGAGGGCAAGAGGTGACGCAACTTGCACTTCCCTGGGGACGAGGGCGAGGCAGGCCAAGCTGGAGCGTGATGAATTGCTCTAGCTGACGTTCATGGGATGACGACCCAGGAGTGTAGATGGAATGCGGAGTGACGGTGCCGGAGCCCGGGTAGTAGGAGGGCTGAGCCGGCGAAGGAAGCGGAGGTACCGACGGCTGAGGGTAGTACTACTGCGGGTAGTACTGCTGCGGCGCGGGTGTCTGCGGGACAGGCGGAGCTGTCGGAGTGGCAGAACCAGCAGCAGCGACGGCGGCAGAAGCGAGGCGGCGCTCCCGCTGGCGGTGCATGGTGGCAATGACGAGGGCCTCATCCGTCGGGGGAGGGCACGTGTACCACTCGTGTCCCGGCTGGCCATAGTTATGGTAGACCGAGCCAGTAACACTGGAACCGGTCGATGACTACTGCTGGTGCTGTTGCGATGGACCCTTGCCCTTCTTGTTTCGACTTTTCTTTTTCTTCCCCAAGGGCGATGGGGTAGCTACGACGGGGGAGGCAACAGCAGGGGCGGTAACGGTAGGGGATGCGAGGGCCTCCGCGTGATGGAGCTGGGACTCCTGGTGAGCTTCTTCAATGTGGAGGAAGAGATCATATGCCTAGGGCATGAGGGTGCCTTGGACATCCATGGTGGAGAGAACGTCCTGAAGGTAGTGGACAAAGACGTCCGCGTACGTGCTGGTGGCGCCGCGCTTGATGGTGAGGAGCGCGGACAGAGGGGGCGGAGCAGATTTGCCGAGTCGACGGACGATGTCCTCCGCCCGCTGCCAGTAGGCAGTGACCGTCTCGGTCTCCCCCATGTGTAGGGAGTTGAACTCTCGGAGCAGACGGCTGATCTCAGCGTCGCGGGACAGGCGATGGGGCCTGGTGAGAACGTGCCATGCGGCTGCAGGGTCTGGGATGGCGCCAGCGGTGAAGTCGCCGAGGAAGGGCTCTAAGGCCAGGCGGGAAGCTGGAGGGGCGACTGGGACAAGGGCATGAACGGCGCGACCAGCGTCATACAGCTGGTCGGCGTGGGTGGAGTCGTAAGGGAGGGTGTAGTAGGCCCACAGACCCTCACCCTGCGCCCAGATCCAGAAGCTGAGCTCCCAGCTCCGGAACTGCTTGCCGGCCTGCAGCAGCGGCGGCGGTGTCTCAATGTCCTTCTGCCTGCGGCCGGCACCCAGAGTGGGGCCAAGGACGGAGGTCACTATCTGCCCTTGGCGCTGAGTCTGCTGCTGTGCCAGGTAATACGTGGCGGCGGACATATCGGGGCTAGCGTGCCCTGGAGGGATGAATGACAGCAACACGCTGGTGGCGGTTTGGGAGGCGAATGGCTGTGGCACTAAATGCTACTACGTCAAGGCGGCGAGCTGTTGCTAGAGAGTAGCGAGAGGGTCAGGGTTGCTGCCAACGTTACCAGTGGGTTGCTGCTGCTGCTGCTGTTGCAGGAGCGGCGGTGGCTGCTACTGCTGAGGCGGCGCTGGTTGCTCCAGCTGCTGCAGCTGCTGATTCCGCTGATGCTGGAGCGACGGCGGCAGCAGTTGTTGCTGTGGCGGCGGTGGCGGCTGCTCCTGCTGCTGCGGCGGCGGCGGCTGGTGCTGCTGCGGTAGCGACAGCTGCTGCTACTGTTGCGGTGGCGGTGGATGCTGCTGTTGCCGTGGCGGCGGCGGCTGCACCTGCTACTACAGCGACGGCGGTTGCTGCTGCTGTGGCGGCGGCGGCTACTACTACTGCAGCGGCGGAGGCTGCTGCTGCTGCAGCGGCGACAGGTGCTGCTGCTGTTGCTACTGTTGAATATTTATGCCCCTTGTTCAGTGTTGTAGGACGGATCAGGAATGCTCTGCCCCTTGTGGAGGTATGACCCCTAGATCCGTTGTAGTGTGACTCAACTATGCTCTGTCTCTTGTGAGATATGACCTGTGAGTACACCATGTGGGTGAGTGGTTACCTTGGCCATTTTGTTGATTTGGCCAAGTGAGAGGTCATGAGGTCGATCCTGGCCCCATGCATATCTTGTTTGCTGTGGAAGCTTCCAAGAAAGAAAGTCCGTAGCTTCTTGGACGCTACATGGTTGGTCTGTCACCTTGACACTAGGATGCTTATGTGTCAAGCCCACAGTGCAAGTCTATTGGTGACGTGGCTGGTTCAGGCCACTTCCCAGGAATGTGCTTTTGAGTTCTAGGACTGGACAGACAGCTATAAAAGGACTTGTCTTGCATGCTGATCAATCAACCCTTGCTTGATGCTCTCTTGCGTATTGACGACTTGAGCTCTTCTTGAGATGTAATGCTAAGGCGTTAGTACTCTTGAAGGTGAAGTGTATGCCTGATTAAGTTTGGGGTGCATGACACAT
>SZWC01027004.1:6947-21646 GCA_023375785.1 Penium margaritaceum
ATCTCTCTGAGTGAAAAGGCAGGACGATCGGAGAGACCCAGTGCAGCCGGAGGCGGGGGCGGCTTTGGCGGTGGCAGGGCGCAACTGGTCCACAGCCACAGCAGCCCTCGTGCGAAGGTCTATGAGCCTCCCACGAAGCGGCCTCTGTCTGCACATGCGGCAGGCGCACATGGCGGCGACACAAGGTACTCGTCTGGCAGGCCGGGGGACAGCAGAGGGCATATCGCGGGGGTGTACGAGCCGGAAGCGAAGCGGGGGAGGTTTTTGGCAAGCGGCGCTGGGGCATCTGCTGCTGCCACTGCTGCTGCTGGTGTTGCTGCTGATCCTCGACCATACGCAGTTGGGCGTGGGCGGTATGATGGGGAGGCTCCAGCAGGTCGTGGAAGCGGTTTCAGCAGCTTTGGCCGGGGCCGAGGCAAGGGTCCGTCTGGGCCTTCCTCTGTCGGAGGAGGGTCGACGTGGACTGCTCCCAGGCAAGGGTATGAGGCTGGTAGTGGGAGCAGCAGGCTGTTGGCCCCGCCGCCCTCCCGCCTCTCCTCTGATGTTCTCCAGCCATCCCCTTCGTCGCGAGTGCCTGCAGACAAGTTCGAGCGGGGGGAGAGGTTTGAGAGGCCCGATAGGTTTGACCGCGGCTCCGATCGCTTCTCCGATCGTGGCGCTGATCGGTTCAGCGACCGCGATCGGCTGGGTGACCGCGAGCTCAGGCCCGGCGATCGCGGCGGGGACCGTTTGGACCGCATGCTCCATCATCCTGGCCTGCAGCACGAGCGCGGCACGGAGGGCTTGCACTCTGGCCTTGGGAGGGAGCGTGCCGGGGAGGGTTTCCAGCGGGCTCCCCAGCACGACCTGCACGAACGCTCTGGGGACCATCTGGCTGGCAGGCTTGTGGATAGGACAGATGCCCCTCGACAGTACGGTGCCCCCCCACTCCATCACCATCAGCAGCCGCAACCTACGCAGCCGCAGCAGCAGCAGCAGCAGCAGCAGCTTGAGCAGCAGCAGCGGCACCACCAGGCGGCAGCGGCAGTGCAGTACGCCACAGGGGGGCTTGCTGGGTCGGCAGACCAGGTCCTGACCACCACGACGCTGGTTGGAGCCGGCGGAGGCGTGCCGGGCACCGTTGTGTACACCGTGGCACCGGCAGGGACGGCCGGGGGTGTGGCCGGAAGTCTGGGTTCTTACCAGCCGGGAGTCGATCTCTCATTCACGCAGGTCGGCTCCGCTGGTGCGGGCGGCTACATGGTGGGGGCAGGAGGGACGTACATGAGCGACGGGACATCGGGGGGAACTCTCCTGGTCCAGAGGTCGTTTCAGAACGAGGGTCCAACGGCGGTGGTTGGTGGGAGCGTATACGGCGGAGGTGCCAGCGCTGTCTACGAGGTGGCTGGCAGAGCTGGGGGAGGGCAGGGGGGCCCTGGTGGCTACGCTGTTGCTCCTCGGGCTGACGACGCGGGTTCTGGTCAGTATAGGTGGGAGCTGAAGGAGTTGTAGGGGTGCTGAGGTGTGTTTTGTGCTGCTGTCGTGAAATTAGACCGGTCCACTTCTGGCAGCTGAAGTGAGGAGTTGCCATAGGTGCGTTTTGTGGGAGCTTGTTGGAACAGGGGCCGGACAGGAGGGGAAGAGGGGGTATTTTGTGAGGCATTGTCAGCCAACAGCTTGACACCAAGCACACTAAAAACTTGAGGCCTGCTTCAACCTTGCAACAGAAGCTTATCAAGGGTGCTCAGGTAGACACAGCTGTTCACTTGAGCATTGATGCGGTTTTTGGGCAACCAATTTGTGACAAGGTGTAGTGTCCAAGTGAGATGGAGCCACAACTTGAGGACAGCTTATGCTTGTTGCTTAGGAAGGGAGCAGTAAAAAGCACTGGTGATGGAACACCTGTTTCTACGCTGTGGTCATAAGCCACAAGAATCCACATAAGGAGAATCTGTTCATGGTTTTAATGCTGACTTGTCGACAAGCTGATTACTGTCCACCCGTCTCCATACACACATCTCTCCAGGGGAGGGGATGAACATGGCTGTTGTGTTGTGTGGACTGAGTGGTACATTTTGGCAATGGCATGCTCTAGTTATAACTTCTAGTAGGCCCCATGGTGTCGCTTTTGTCAGGTGGATAGGAAAAGAATTGTGACAATGGGTGAGTTAGCAGCTACCTGGAAACCTTTGATGTGGAAAGCTCACTTCGGTAGCATGCCCAGACGTTTGCTGAAGTTATTGCGGGACATGCCAGCCCATGCTAAATAGCATGTGAGCTCTCGTGGTGAGCGAGGGAACGGCAGCGCTGAAACTAAGGAGAGCGTACATTGAGCCTTACAGAGAGCTTATGTATTGGAAACTGGCGGTTAGCCCACCAGGCTGCGTCATCCCGGTCGCGTCACATGGTGCAAACGGGGAATGCACATGTGATAGAACAAGAAACCACACAAAGGAGGTCTCCTGAGGCACCAGAACAGTCAGCCATGTGCTCGGGTCTCGACCAACAGGAAAATATGCAATGTACCCCATGAAAAAATGCGTGGAAGCTTCCTATCGATATTGTCGCTGACTAAGTGTCAGTGCCTGGTCAGACGGTGACGACAGTCAAGTCGTGCACACAACGGCAAGGGTCTGGCTAGGGGACACAAGGCAAAGTGTCAGAATGCTTCGATAGCATTTGCACAGAAAAATGACAAATGACAAGTCCATGGCATAAGTACCTGCCGCGGCGCACGGCGGGTGTCGCACGCGGCAATGCAAGGTCTGTCCTAAAACCGGTCCACAACCACTGTTTTGGCCATAACTCAGCGTAGTCAAGTCAGAACGCTACGTCGTCTAGACCCACACGTCCAAAATCTCAAGCCGGATGCTACAACTAGTCACATGCATGCATCCGGCAACAAACGGTGGACACACAATGCAAAGACATGCAAATCGGGGCCACAGCCAGTCAACCGATAAAATCCTACAAGTTGCAGAAAAATTGCAGAAGGTCCCAGAGAGCATCCAGGACTCTGGGGCGACCGTCGATCAGCTTCGAGCATGTAGTCCACCACCAGACGACGCCCCGGTGCCACCTGGGTCCGGATCAAGGATCTGCACAAGCATGGACACGGCCGAGTGGTCACAGTAAACTGTACAGGTCGACAGGAACGTCACAAATCACAACACTCCCCCATGACCTGATCGTACGCATGTCCATACACGTGTAACACTGAAACGAGTGCAACGAGTGCAAAAACAATCGTGACACAGACACAGACACACCCCATACTCAACCACTCTCAGGCAAGGGGCGAAGCTCAACGGAACGAATGGCCACAAGAAACTTCCCTCGCGCCAGTGCCTTGGTCAAGAAGTCAGCACCCTGCATGTCAGTGCTGACCCATATGACGGAGGTCACGTGTCGTTCCACCAGATCACGCACGAAGTGATGCTCAATCGCAATGTACTTCGTGCGAACATGAAAGACACCAGAGTTCTCTGCAATGGCAAGAACACTTTGGTTGTCACAACAAAGCACAATGGCAGGCACTGACTGACCCAGCTCAAGAAACATGCGTTGGAGCCACACTGTCTCAGCATCCACTGCACACAGAGCAACATACTCTGCCTCCGACGAGCTACATGCAATGCAGCCCTGCTTCCCACTGCGCCAGGACACAGCGGTACCACCGAGTAGGAACACGTAACCGGTGCGACTGCGTCTATCTGGGCTCCAGGCCCAGTCGCTCTCGGTGTAACTGTCAAGAACCACCGAGCACTGCCGACGAAAGCAGAGTCCGAGGTACGGCATGGAAACCACGTATCGCACCACTCGCACACCTGCCTCGAGGGCTCTAGCACGTGGAGCCTGCGAAAACTGTGCAAGGAGGTTGACAGCAAAAGCGATCTCGGGGCGTGTGGTAGTGGCCAGGTACATCAGAGATCCGATGAGGCGGAGGTACAAGGTCACATCCACTGTCTCCCCCAGCTGTGTGGGATCATCCACCTTCAGGGCGTCCTGCCCGTCAAGTGTGAGAGGTGTGGAGGCCGTTGGCACTGCGCCAAGGAGGTCACTGAAGCGCTCCCCCACAACGCGTGCTTATCGGGCCTGATGCAACAGAAGTGTCCGGCATCGACGGTCTCCTACAATCTCCATGCAAAGAAACACTGCTGCAGGACCAAGGTCCTTCATCCTACAGGCAGTCTGGAGGACCGCCTTGGCCTCCTTCACGGCCTCCATGGAGGGAGACGCGATGTGGAGGTCGTCCACATAGACTTGGATGGCAGTGAACCACTCAGGCACCTGTCGGATGAAAAGAGAGGGATCTGCCTCGCTCTATACATATCCCGCACGAGTCAGAGTGCCTATGATCTCCCGGATGCAGCACCGAGGAGACTGTTTGAGTCCGTATAAGGACTTGCGCAAGCGCCGGACCTTGTCACCGTCGTCAAAGCCTGGTGGCTGGGCCACATATATCTCCTCATCTAGAGAGCCATGGAGGAACGTATTGTTCACATCCATCTGGTGCAGTTCCCAATCATGCTGAGCCACCACACCAAACAGAGCACGAGCTGAAGTCATGCGGCCGACAGGGGCAAAGGTGTCGGTGTAATCAACTCCCTCGATCTGAGAGTACCCCTTGACGACCAAGCGAGCCTTGTGGCGTTCCAGTGAGCCTTCCGGCTTCACCTTCTTGCAAAATACCCACTTGACCTAAATCACCTTCCTCCCAGGTGGAAGGTCGACTAGCTCGTAAACTCCGTGCTCTCGGATGGCACGAAGCTCATCGTCGCAGGCACGAAGCTCAAAGAATGCCGACGCCAGGCGTCGGAATTCTTTGATGAGAGGGCGTCCCTCAGTGTGCCCAGATCAGGCGCCAACAAGGGAGAGCTCTGAGTGGCGAGTGCACACGCTTCAGAATTGGGCCTGACGACCACAAGGTCAGCTGCTTCATCACAAGCGATACGAAACTCGCGAGTGACGAGGTCGTGCTCTACTGGACACGCTGAATGTACCTCTGTGTGATCTGTACGGACACTCAGACCGAGGGCCTTTGTGCCGGGATCGCCACTCGCAACGTTGCGAGTGGAGCACTTGGGTGCGGGACCTGACACTTGCTGGGCTCCGGAGCCCAACGGTCGAAGACGACCACCGGGCTCACGCGAGTAGCCTGGGCTCGTAGGGCTGACCGCAGGCTCAGAGACAGGCACGACCACATCCGGTGAGGACTGAGGCACAGGTGCAGGTGATGTAGTGGGAGGAGAGGCTGGTGAACTGATGGAAGACGCAGGACTGGGAGTGGCAGTGGGACCGCCCATAGCGACAGGAGCACCGGTGGACAGAGGGACAACATCATGGGTGTCCGTGGGGCGCGAGGGTGCAGAAGAGGAGATAGGCTGGGCGGGAGAGGTCTCGTGGCCGACAGCGATGATCCCCGGGTCATCAAGAGCCGGAGACCGAGAAGTGGAGGGGGCTCGAACGGACACATGAGCCAGACGAGAGGTGCTTGTAGGCTTAGACTCCCCCATCCGTCGAGAAACCTCACACGTCGGAACGTGTGTGACACACATCGACACAATCAAGGTCAGATCGTGGTAGGTGAGAGACTCAAAGAAGAGCGCGCCGTGCGACTCAACAATGCGACGACGGGTGGGGTCCCAAAACCGCCAGGCCTTCGACCGCGGGGAGATACCAACGAAGGCACACAAGCGACCCCGCCGAGAGACCTTGGACCCCTGCGGATCCTCCGTGTACCACATAGAAGCCACTGAGCCCCAGACACGAGCAAGAGGCAGATTGGCACGGTGGCCAAACCAGAGCTCACACGGTGTAACGTGGTCCGGAAGAGGACCGTGCGGGAGGCAGTTCCAGACCCACGTCATGTAGGCAAAGCCTTCGAAGGCAAAGGATTCAGGGAGACCGCACTTAGACCGCATAGCACGAACCGCATCCTCCATGGTGCGGTTCCAGCACTCAGAGACACCGTTCTGCTGAGGAGTGGCAGGAGCAGAGACCTGGTGAAAAATCCCGGGCTCGGCAAAGAAATTTTTCATTTTGCCAAGAAACTCACCGCCGCGATCAGAGCGGAAGGTTTGCAGCGAGTGGCGAGACTGACGCTCGGCCATCACTAGCCAGAGAGGAACCGCGAGAGTGGCATCACTCTTCTGGCGCAGGCTGTAGACCCACCGCATTCGGGTGAAGTCATCGGTCAGGGTGAGAACATGTCGGCCCCGATCGGATAAGGACTCGACAGGGAGAGGACCGAGAAGGTCCGAATGGACCAGCTCAAGGGGACGAAGGGCTCGAGAACGGGAGTCAGGGTAGGTGCAGCGATGTGTCTTACCCTGAGCGCAGAACGGACAGTCGGTCTTTGGCGGCTTCTCGAAAGAGGCCGCGTCAAGACCGAGTGCGGGCTGTGTCCGAATGAGCTTCGACACAGTGTCGGAGCCCACATGCCACAGACGTTGATGTAGTAGGCGCTGGTGCTCAGCAGACAGGATACCAGTGACAAACACACGAGCAAGAGGGGAAGGGGAGGAAGGACAAGAAGAGATCCAAGGAACTTGATACAGATCATCCACAACAGAGGCACNAGGGGACGAAGGGCTCGAGAACGGGAGTCAGGGTAGGTGCAGCGATGTGTCTTACCCTGAGCGCAGAACGGACAGTCGGTCTTTGGCGGCTTCTCGAAAGAGGCCGCGTCAAGACCGAGGGCGGGCTGTGTCCGAATGAGCTTCGACACAGTGTCGGAGCCCACATGCCACAGACGTTGATGTAGTAGGCGCTGGTGCTCAGCAGACAGGACACCAGTGACAAACACACGAGCAAGAGGGGAAGGGGAGGAAGGACAAGAAGAGATCGGAGGAACACGATACAGATCATCCACAGCAGAGGCACGAAGAACAACAGTGCAAGTATCAAGAGAAGTCACTGTCGCGGAGTCGGCAGTGTGCTCCACGGAGAGTCCCATCAAAGTGCAAGAACGCACAGAGAGCAAGCTGAGCTCACGGCCAGGCACAAAAAGCACGTCCGAGAGATACAAGGTGCCAGACGGACCATCGAAGCACACAACCCCAACACCATGGACTGGCAAGGACTGACCAGAGCCTGTGCGAACGGAATGAACAGACGCCACAGGACCGAGGACAACCAAGTCACTACGACGACATGTCATGTGGTGAGTGGCACCGGAATCGATGATCCAAGTGCCACCCGAATCACGACTGGAGGACGTCATGGTGCAACGGGCAATGGAACACTCGGCTGCAAACGGGCGCTCAGCAACAAAGGAGGGAGAACGACGAAGGGCGCACAGGTGAGACTCAGACATCCAATCCGTCTTGAGCATGCCGACATCTTCACGAGGTACACCGACGAAGCTCTCGAGCCCTTCACCTCCCTTCACCTTCTTCCTTGGGCTCATCAGCTATTCCTCCAGGTGACATCCGCTTGTGAGGCAGCCGTCGCCCACCAGATGACATCATCCAGGTGTTATCTCGCTCTAATACCATGAGAAAATGTGTGGAAGCTTCCGAGCGATATTGCCAGTGATATTGTCAGTTCCTGGTCAGACAGTGACAAGAGTCACAAGTCGTGCACACAACGGCAAGGGTCTCGCTAGGGGACACAAGGCAAAGTGTCAGAATGCTTCGATAGAATTTGGAGAGAGAAATGACAAATGAGAGGTCCATGGCATAAGTACCTACCGCGGCGCACGGCGGGTGTCGCACGCGGTAGTGCAAGGTCTATCCTAAAACCGGTCCAAAACCATTGTTTTTGCCGTGGCTCAGCGTAGACAAGTCAGAACGCTACGCCGTTTGAACCTACACGTGTAGAATCTCAAGCCGGATGCTACGACTGGTCACATGCATGCATCCGGCAACAAATGGTGGACACACAATGCAAAGACATGCAAATTGGGGCCACGGCCAGTCCACCGATAAAATCCTACAAGCTGCAAAAACACTGCAGAAGGTCCCAGACAACATCCAGGACTCTGGGGCGACCGTCGATTAGCTCCGAGCAGGAAGTCCACCACCAGATGATGCCCCGGTTCCACTTGGGTCCGCATCAGGGATCAGCATGAGCATGGACACGACCGGGTGGTCACAGTAAACTGTACAGGTTGACGAGAACGTCATAAATCACAACACCCCAATCACATCCAGACTCTACGGTGACACACTAACATCACTGGCTAGCCAGACCATGCAAGTTTAGGCCTCCCGAGATGCCGGAACATGTAATCGGACGTCCTGGTCTGAGTCGCATGTAAACTACACACGTCTCACAAAGGGTCAACAAAGACTGGATCAATCAGCGCTGGGTCTCCCGATGTACAAGTACAAGCCATCGTGTACCCTGATCTCAGCCACAGATAGAGTGCACAACCTGACAGAGACTATGCGGTGCATTTCCATGAGGTCTCCTAGAGCATTGGCACAAACCACTAAGTGCCCAAGTCTCAACCACCAGAAAAACTCTATCAAACATGATTGGGTGAATTAAGCGGCTACAATGCACCACACGTGGCACAAAAGGAGTAACGTAGCTCTTGAAGAACCATCAGCATCAAGTAGGAAACTCTCGCTACACAAGACTGTATGGCAATCAAACAACTCAAAGGCCATACACCAACACTCCCCCTGAGCTGAAAGAGCTGTCAACAAGGTGCCCTCTAGGAAGATGTATACACTCCCCCGAAGTGAGAGTGTCCTGAGAACATGAACGCCAACACCAATGTGTTAGGATTGATCTGCTCCCCCTAGATGCAGAAGGCTATGAACATGTTGCCTATAGATGACACTGCATCTCCCCCTTGCTCAAACGATCGTGGGAAGAACAATCCAATAAAGAATACACCTGACAGTAATTGGAGAAGTGAATAGGTCATTTGAGAGCTGAGGATGAGGCTACGATGGCTATCATGTGCACAACTCGCTCATGCACTGTCTAACGCCTGTCACTCGCCACATGGAAGCTGCCAGAGATCCCAACTAGCAAGATCTTGGGTATCACTTTCATCAGAATCAGAGGGTGCATGAGTGGAGAAGATGCTACCGAATGCTCCATGGCTGAGAGATGAGAGAGAGGTTGATCCCTCCAATGTGGAAAATGCAGTAGTTGGTGCTGCTGGTACAGTTGTTGTAGCTAATGTTGCTGTCGCAGCTGATGCAGCTGGTGCTGGAGATGATGCAGAAATCGTGGATGTAGACAATGTAGATGAAACTGATGTTTTTGTTGCCCATGGACCTGCTCCAACTATTGCAGAACTAGGTGTTCTTACTCCATCCTCGGTGCTCACTGTCGTAGCCGAAGTCAAAGTTGCTCCAATTGATATAGCACTAGGTGCTCCTGCTCCATCCTCGGTGCTCACTATCGCAGTCAAAATCCAAAGTGGACGGATGCACATACCCCCCCTCCACTGGTGTAACGATAGACGCCAGTGGAGATGAAGATGTACCAAAGACGAGACAAACATGACGCGCTGTACGCTGACGACGTTGTCGAGCAGGAGGATGACTATGAGAGGGAGTAGAAAGCGGCTCAATCGCAGGGGGCATGACGCTAGTGGAGCAAAGAATGGAGAGAATGGCTGCAAAATGAGATGAAAGGTCCGGTGAAACTGGAAAAGGTTTGGTAGAGGAAGTTGAGGAAGTTTAGGAAGATGAAGGAGATGAGGATGACGACGGACAGGAGGAATCAATTTGGTCCAAGATGAAATGGTCACTAAGCAGCGGCACCATCTATCTAGGACTCTAGAGCTCGGCGTACAGGATTGCCAGGGGTCCCGTGAGAGGGACCGGGAAATCAGGTAGGTCTGGCTGTGATGCACAGGACTGAAGCCAAGGTGGATGCCACTCACTAGGGAGCTGACGACAATGGCGCCAACCATGCCATCTATCTCTTTGGAAGTGGCAGGAAAATTCACGGAGGGATGGCTCCTACGGTGGAATGAGGGGACCAATCCTTTGAGAATCATGCATGTGACGATGGAGAATTTCGTGTCCCAGCTGTGTAGAGACCGACCACGGGAGCGGCTGGAGAGCTGCACCACAAAAAGGTGGTGCTAACAACCACATCCCAACTCGAGGAGGTGGCTGATGATGAGGGCGAGCAAGAAGAATGCTGTCTCTCGGTGGTGACGAGAATGACCACGGAGAAAGCTGGCCAGAGGGTTGAGGCGGGCCAATCACCATGCCGGCAGGAGGATGACACTGATAGTTGTGGTGACCGCGGGCTCTGATCGGTGTAGAAGCTGATCATAAAAGTGGCTGGCCAGCAGGACCATGAGGTGGTGGTGCCGGCAGTGCGATCACTTTGTCTGGAGACAACTTGTGATGAGAGTGAGTGTAGGAGAGGATGCCTCTCAGCAGTGTAGAAACCGACCATGGGAGCAGGTGGCCGGGGAGACCACGTGGAGGTAGTCCCGGCTGCGGCCTCAGTGTGTATGAGGGTCACAGATGAAGAGGGTGAGAGTGCATAGCGCTATCACTAGGCGGTGTCAAAATTGCCGGTGTGAAGAAGGAGACAGGAGATGGCCCTGGCAGCGGCATCATCATGCCTATAGAGATCATTGTTGTAAGAGTGAGTGGTGTCAAGTGGATGATGGACCAAGGAAGTAGGTCCATGATTGGTTTAGAGAACCAAGGAATGCACATGAAAAATTGTGCCCAAGAGGCAAAGAAAAACTGAATGAGAAAGAAAGTTAGAAAAGGAAAGACGAAGGGGAAAGCTTTTAAAGAAGAACGAGCAATAAAACAAAGGTATGATTGATCTATTTCCTCACTCTACAACTCTTTCACGAGGTACTCCTTTTTGGAGAGTTCTACTAGGCTACCCCCTAATACTCGATTGCCCCTTTCTTTTCTGTTTCAGGTCAGTTCGAACTTGAAGGTGGTGAAGATGGGAAACTACCCATGCGAACGTGTGGACTTCCTCTCTTTTTTGTGTGTGTGGCTTGGATAACCTTAGAGGTAAGGGAACCTATGCTGCACCCTTGAAGGCCCGTGGAGCACTTCTTTGGTGAGAGCTTTCAGTCACTGACTATGCTCTATGTAACTTAAGTCACACCAGTTAAGGAACCCATAGAACCCTTGTTCCATGGGTTATGTGGGATTCACCCCTGCTCTTTTTCTATGATTTTTTAGTCACTCTCATTTGCAGCAGGTTGCGTTAGCTAGTTAACAAGTGCTCAAAGCAACAACGGCTATTAGGCCGCTTTAGCGGGGCCAGCCTTTGTCGTTGAAGCGACCGCTCAATCGCGTAGCTAAAGCCACCTCCCATTGGTCGCCGTCACTATAGCGATCCTTGGCCAAGGGTGGCTTTGTTGCCCCAAGCGTGGCTAAGCACAATATCAGCGGCCTCCCCTCTAAACAACTAGTTGGCGAACGCAAGGGTGTTTTGGATCTCATGCGAAAGCATGGGTGATTTCACACTCATGCAAACGCCTGAGGGTTTTTCACCCATGCCATCCACGCGAACAGCGTGAGTGGGATTTGCCGCCAACCTCGGCGCGAGGAGACGGTGGAAGTGCAGAAACGGGGACGGCGACTGACATAAGTGCGGTCCGAAGAGTGATGCTGCTGCTGCTGCTATTGAGCAATGATGTCGCTGTAGGAAGGGACTGCAGCTATTCACTACGTGTACGCTACTGTGCAATGCAATGTCTGCCACTGCTGGATCACTTTTGCATGTGCTGCTCGTCGCCTGCTTACAAAGTGCACACTGCTGTTATTGTAAGCTGCTACCTTGCGCGTGTACTACTACAAACGCTGCTGTGCCTATTGATGCATAATGCTGTAGCTCGTTGCCTGCTACGCTCTGCTTGCTGTTGGCGGGGAAACTGCCCGGTTCAACTAACGCTCTAAAGCAACGGTGGTAGCAAACGCACTAGACGCAGAAAACTTAAAGAAGACGTTGCTGCTGTAGAGTTCTGCTGCTACTACAGTTGTTGCAGCTACTGTGAGAAGCTTCTGCTGTTACTGCAAGCACCTGCTGTACACAGATGATGCTGCCTAATTCAGTTACGGCTGTTGTTGCAAGATGCAGCTACATCTGCTGCCGTGCGCAGCTTCTTTGCTTCTGCACGCTGCTTGCTGCAACCTGCTGCTGCTTTGAGTGTCGGTCGACCACTCACACTCCTTCCACGAGTTGTTGAGTTGGAGCTACAAAGAGCAGCAATTGCTGCTTGTGATGCTGCCGGCCCAAATAATGGTTGTGGTAGCACCTGACGAGCTTAGAAAGTCAAATAAACCCAACACTTCAAACAAGGATATCCTTGATGCTGTCTTAGACATGTTTGCTCCTCTTGTGCAATTTCGGCTGTATGGCGCCACGTGGCATACCTCCGTTGCGTTTCAAACCTGATTTGATGCTTTGTTGCTCACACAGCCCCCCTACGCTCAGATACCATGCTGAAATTGCTGTAGGAAATGCAGGCCCATGCTAGATAGCATGTGAGCTCTGGTGGTGAGCGAGAGAATGGCAGCACCAAAATCCGGCTAAGTCTGGAATGTGTAGATTAATGAACAAGGAGAGTATGCATTGAGCCCTAATAAGAGATTATGTACTAGGAACTGGCAGCTAGCCCACCAGGCCCCGTCATCCGCATCATGCCAAATGGTACGAATGGGAAATACACATGTGATGGAACATGAAGCCACACAAAGGAGGTATTCTGAGGCACCGGAACAGTCAATCGTGTGCCCGGGTCTCTGTAGCGGGAGGGCCGGTTCGGCCCTCACTCCTCGCTGAAGCGAGGGGTGGTTGCGCACCACCCCTCGCGTCAGCGAGGGCTGGCCGGCGGCCAGCACTTCGCTGGCCGGCGGCCAGCTCGCTGCCGGCCGGTTGGACGGCCGGCGGCCGGCCAAGCAACCGGCCGGCCAGTCGCCAGCCGCCGATCGCGGCCTCAGCCTGATCGGCGGCTGAGAGGCCACGAGGGCCTCGAGGGCGAGGCCTCGTGGCCTTGTGCCCTCGCCCCCCCCTCGCCCTCCTTGCAAAACAAGCAAGCGAGGACGAGGGATAGGGGAGCGAGGGTGAGGTCGAGCGTTTATGGTTAATCACCCCTAAAAAATACACTCTCCATTTAGTGTGCATATTTAACATGTGCACTTAGAAGTTTCATNAACAAGGATATCCTTGATGCTGTCTTAGACATGTTTGCTCCTCTTGTGCAATTTCGGCTGTATGGCGCCACGTGGCATACCTCCGTTGCGTTTCAAACCTGATTTGATGCTTTGTTGCTCACACAGCCCCCCTACGCTCAGATACCATGCTGAAATTGCTGTAGGAAATGCAGGCCCATGCTAGATAGCATGTGAGCTCTGGTGGTGAGCGAGAGAATGGAAGCACCAAAATCCGGCTAAGTCTGGAATGTGTAGATTAATGAACAAGGAGAGTATGCATTGAGCCCTAATAAGAGATTATGTACTAGGAACTGGCAGCTAGCCCACCAGGCCCCGTCATCTGCATCATGCCAAATGGTACGAATGGGAAATACACATGTGATGGAACATGAAGCCACACAAAGGAGGTATTCTGAGGCACCGGAACAGTCAATCGTGTGCCTGGGTCTCTGTAGCGGGAGGGCCGGTTCGGCCCTCACTCCTCGCTGAAGCGAGGGGTGGTTGCGCACCACCCCTCGCGTCAGCGAGGGCTGGCCGGCGGCCAGCACTTTGCTGGCCGCCGGCCAGCTCGCTGCCAGCCGGTTGGACGGCCGGCGGCCGGCCAAGCAACCGGCCGGCCGGCCAAGCAACCGGCCGGCCAGTCGCCAGCCGCCGATCGCGGCCTCAGCCTGATCGGCGGCTGAGAGGCCACGAGGGCCTCGAGGGCGAGGCCTCGTGGCCTCGTGCCCTCGCCCCCCCCTCGCCCTCCTTGCAAAACAAGCAAGCGAAGACGAGGGATAGGGGAGCGAGGGTGAGGTCGAGCGTTTATGGTTAATCACCCCTAAAAAATACACTCTCCATTTAGTGTGCATATTTAACATGTGCACTTAGAAGTTTCATGGTACCTTCGTGGAACTTACAGCATAGTTCTACTTTGACATCTAATCACACACATGAGAGTTTCTTTGCATGCATAAACATAGGAAACAATGTAGAATGATTATTTTTTTACTCACGAATACCTGATAAAGACCATGGTTTAGTGTTTCACGGCTCAATATACATTTCCCGTAACAACACCTAGATGAGTTCGTAGACCTTAAGTGCCATACAAATGTCACGACTGCAAACTCATATTTCTCGATGTCAACAATTTGGGTAGTAGAATCAAACCGAGGTAAAAAACCGTGGTTCTTTTTACTATTTTTGTTATTGCCCGGGCTCCCTTTGGGCCTCACAGAAGTGGAGCTCAGCAGGAGCCCGGAGCCCCGTTTTGTCTGTGGATGGCCGCGGGCTGGTGTGTGAGTGAACCCATAATGTCTCGTTACATTTCAGGTTGCATTTCAGTTTGTTTTTTCCAGTGCATCGATGACCAGCGACAATCATCGCAGGTGGAGGGCCCCGTCAGCCGTCGATGCGGACGACGTCGCTCGGATCCCCCTCCCCAACTATTTGAGAAGTTTGAGGCCTCATCGACATCGTCGATTTTCGAAGATTGGCGGTGTTGGTGTGTGGTTTAACTATCAACTTCGAATACACAAGTGAATAATCTTCTGGTCCATCATATAAAAAAGAATACACTGACCAGCTACACCCTCCCAATACACTCTAGCCTTGGGGGGGGGG
>SZWC01027005.1:10263-21817 GCA_023375785.1 Penium margaritaceum
TCCCTCTCTCTCCCTGTTCTTTGCACCTCTATCCCTTCTCTCTCTCTCTCTCTCCCTTCTTCCTCTCTCTCTCTCCATTCTCTCCATCTTGCTCCACCTCTCTCACCTCACCCTGCCTCTCTCTCTCTCTCTCTCTCTCTCTCTCTCTGACTCTCTCTCTCTCTCTCCACTCCCTTTCTCCCTCTCTCCGCTCCCTCACTCTCTCTCTCTCTCCCTTTCTCTCTTTCTATCTCTCTCTCTCTCTCTCTCTCTCCCTCTCTCTCTGCTCCCTCCCCCTCTACTCTCTTCCACTCTTTGCTCTCTCCCTCTCTCTATTCTCTCTCTACACTCTCTGCTCTCTCTCTACTCTCTGCTCTCCCTCTCTCTCCGCTCTCCCAGCTCCTATCTTCTCTGTCTTCTCTCTCTTCTCTGTCCCCTCTCCTCTGCCCTCCCTGTCTCCCTGTCCCCCCCCCCTGATTCCGGCCGACGGGCGTCCGCAGGAATCCCCGCTCCATCAGTGGAGTCGAAAATCCCTTTTCTGTTTTCTTTTACATTTTTTCCAACTTTATACCCTTATTTGACATACAAACTATGAACAAACCCACTCACTAATTACACCAGGGGTTTTAAGTTTATTTTTGCGCAGACACCTGCTGGGCCCCGCGGTAGCGGGGCCAGCAGGTTCCCTTTTATCGCATGGGGAGTCTCGCCCCCCCCCATGCAAAATCCCTGCAAACCATTTACAAAAAATGACAAACCCTTATGTTAAGGAGTTTGTGATGATCAGGTCAAAAATGTGACATCAGCATGTCGACGGCGCATCCATGCGACGTCGACATGCATGTTTTGACAAGCAAGAGGGGCATATTGTTCATTTTTTCACAGTTGCTTCCTTGTCGAAAGGGTGGATGAGGCTTATTGTTCCGACACAGGGGCGAATGGGGCTTATTGTTCGGACGGAGGGGCGGATGGGGCTTATCGCGCCGACGGAGGGGCGGATGGGGCTTATTGTGCGAAACGGGGGGTATGTAGTCAATCCGCCCAATTATAAACACGCCTCGTTTGTAGGCGGGTTGTTCTACCAGCTATTTGAAATCCTTCTCGAGGATCACTTCCTTTGACGCGTATCGGTGTGACATTGGGTAACGCTTTACGTTAAAATTGAGAGCGCTGGGCCCCACTACCCCGGGGCCCCAGTGCCAACAGAAAGGCCGCGCCTGGAAACTCCCGACTAAGCTCATCGAATAAGAAATCTTCTTCGCGTGACGCGAGTAAGCCGTCACGGCTGGCAGGGAACTGCGGTCTCTCCAGTGGGCGTTGTTTTGCAGGGTTTGCGAATGTTTCCTAGGATTTTCATATGTTTCGACTTTTTTTCGGCCAAAATTTCAGCGTATCTCGTGCTTACTCGAGGCATGCAACTGGTTTCCAGCGGCTTAGCGAGTTCACGGCCTCGGGTTCCACGGCCAACTCGATTCATGCACGCAACGTGAGTTACCCCTGTCGCTGTCGATTCTCCCCGTTTGACCGGTCCATATATGCCCCACGCGAAGTTGGGGCTGGTGTGGGCTGACCGGCGGCGTTCGCAAAGATGTCGATCTTTGCGAACGACCTTAAAAACTCGACCGGCGGCGTTCGCGAAATTTTAAGCGTTAAAAAGGCAATGAGCGTAACTCGGATAAGCCTCTCGAGGTAGGTGCCATGTCACTTCCGCGTGCATCGAAATCGTACTCGATGAGCTTAATCGGGAGTTTCCAGCCGTGGCCAAAAACACTCGGGTATCGGAAACTTGACATCACAGGTACATTGTCAAGGATCCGTACAGTTAGCTTGGATGCGCGAAAAGCCCCTTGCTCTTCTTAATGCACCTGCCGAGATCGTCTAGATCCATCGATGGATCCTAACTCTGGACACCCCCACCGGGAAAAGGCGGGCGTTCTGAAGTCGGGAGTGAAAAGGAGGCGTTTGACTCACTATACCTACAGACCAAATGTGTAATGGCATTTTTAGGTCGGAAAAATCAGATGAATAGAAGTCTAACAAAGGAGCTCGACAGCATCCATGGAGAGATGGAGGAAAGCAAGAGCAAGGGAGAAAGAGGGAGGGAGGGGGAGAGAGAGTGAGCGAGAAAAAGAGAGAGGGAGAGAAAGAGAGAGACGGTGGGGGAGGGGAAATGTCAATGGAGTCGATGAGAGAGGGAGTAGGACGAACAGATCACATTTAAAAATTTCATCTTCTTTGCTTGAATCGGGGAAGTGATCAGGGCAAAAAGAACACAACGGAGGCAGACCTCAATTGCCAAGAGAAAGGATGATTACCGACCATGCATGTGTTGCAGCGAAAGGCGACCTGTAGTCAAGTTTTAAGTCGATCCGATCAAGATAGATTTCTGAGTTGGTTTGAAAGTTGGGTCTTTTCATGAAAACGTAGAAACATGTCCACAAGTTGTAGGATGCCCCCTGAATGTATAAAAGTCTTAAAACATGCTATTCTAAAAGCCATGATAGGAAATGGACTTGCTGGTTCCTCAATATCCAGCTGAATTCCGACGGACCACTTGAGGTTATCCCTTGTGCTAAACATTTGTGATAAATTTGACACCACACGGATGGCTTGAAATCACATCCTTAAATCCTTGAAGAAACGTAAAATTCATCTGACATTAGAGTAATTTCCACACCCAATGAGCCATCTCAACCCCTTGCGGTCAACCCCCCTGTCATTGCAAAAGCCTCTATAATTTTATAACACAAGAACATATAAAATCATTTTGAAATGATGAAAAATATGAGAACATAGGTTTTTCAAGTAGCCAAAATCATATGTGCACTCATATGTTATGATAACAACCATCGGCCACCAACAATCATATTGTGTATCAAAATTAATGGCACTACAAGAGAGTAACTCATGCATTGTTTCCAACATATAGCTCCACAAACCTTAAGTCTCCCTAAGTTCTCAACACATGGCTACATTGATATTTGTTGTAACCAAACACAATTAATGTGAATGGGGAACTTCCCCTCTTCTGCTAAACGATCTCCACCATGGTATACAAAATTTCAACTTTATTTTCATATACTTTCCTACCAAATCAGGAACAAGACGGTGTGGATCATTAATGTATCGTTAAATTAAAAAACAAGCTCGTGAGTTATTGACAAAGGAACCACATACAAAAATCATGAGCTTAACCAAAACCATATCCTTATGCCTAATCATAAAAAACCATATTACATGTATTCATTACATAATAAAACTGTTTTCACGTAACTAATATTACCTCTTCTTCCATCAACATCCACTAAAACAAAACCAAAAACAAATCATTATAAAATTCTACTTTCTCAAACATATTATAGTTCCACGCATTTTCAAATCAAGAAATGAATAAAAATATAATTCTGAATCCATAAAAATATTCCTTATTATGTTTAACATATGATTTAATGAAACTCAAAGTCAGAAAAGAAGGTATTTATTCAAAGCAATGAGAGATGATCATCTTATGCCCTTAATCACGTGTATTAATGCGCTCTTACATTTTAATGCACAAAGCAATACCACCTTGATATAATCTGGTATACTTTTAATTCAAAGGTATTCCAACATTGAAGAAGCCAAGACAGACGAGAGGTTGCCATGAAATCCCTTAACTCGCCTTCGTATCCTATAATACCATACATGCTCTAAATTATCTAGGTGTTGAAAGAGGGTAGTTTGCAAGCCCACCCTATTAATTGGTAGTTGATGATTAGTTTGCCGAGCACTTTCATTCCATTTCTCAAGTATTTTAACAAGACCACATATTTGCACTACTGAATAAGACAAATCAGACAGTGTATCGTTTTCATAACCATGTTTTGCATAGTTGGATATGTTCCTTGGTGTGAGTGATCACTGATGGGGAGAAGGAGAAGGGAGGAAGGGAAAGTGTATGGGACAAGTGTATGAGTTATTGAATAAACTTCTTGGTACTAAGTGTATCTTTTTCATAGACATGTTTATTGTATCATTGGATTTGTTTGTTATTGTCAGTGCTCACTAATGGGGAGAGGGGGGAGGAGGAAGAGAAACATTATGGGGCAAGTGTTTATGGTAATGTATCAATATTTCCGTAAAAAGTGGATCGTATTCATACATATTTTTATTTCATATTTAGATTTGTTCCTTGGTGAGATTGATCATTGATGGGGAGAGTAGGGGAGGGTTAAGAAAAAAAAGGGAAAAGTGTATAGGGTAAATGCATAGGGTGGTGCAGAATTGTCCAGGTAGTAGGTTTCTTGTTTTAAAACACATATCTATTGTATATTTGTATATTATCCTTGTTGTGATTGATCGATGATGGGGTGAGGGCGTAGGGAGGATGAGGGGAAAGTGTATGGGGCAAGTGTATTGAGTAGTGTTTTACTTTCTGAGTAGTTAAGTGTACTTTTTCCATGCACATGTTTATTCTATAGATGAATATGTTACTTGGTGTGAACATTCACAGATGGGGAGAGGTTGGGTGGAGGGAAACGTTTATGGGGCAAGTGGTACGAGTAAATGTGTCAACATTCAGGTAGTGTGTGTATCCGTCACATAAGTATGTGCATTTTATGATTGGATATGATCCATGGTGTAAGTGATCGCATTACATCTATGAATTTGCATTTTCATTGTGAATGTTTTTGTAATTATAGTCTTATACATTTATATCATACATATTTCCCTTTAGTGCCCCTAAAATACAAACTCGTCTCTCTATCCACTTAACCCTATGGTGTAACAAAATGGATACATAAAAAACATTTTCCCATAATGCACTAAAATTTGTTTTAACTACTTGATAAACTTCCCTCACGCAATTTCGGAAGGGGAGGAGGAGGTGGAAGGGCAAAATAATTGGTTCATGTGTGTGGTATAGTTGGATATGGAGCATGGGTATAGTATAGTTGGTTATGTTCCTCACTGGTCACTTAAGTGTAAAAAATTGCATTCTCGTTTGCATTGTGTACTTATGTCTGAGTAAACTATGAAGTACATGTATCTAATACCAATTTTGCTTTAGCCCCCCCTGTGCCTCGTGACCAATACCTACGCATTTCTCTCTTTCTCCACTGAGCCATGTGGTGTCAAAAATAGATATGTAAGTGTACATTTCTTTCCCGACATTACTAGAATTTCTATTCACCACCCAATACACTTAAACTGTACACTTTCGGAGAGGGGGCTAAAGGGGAGGGGAAAGTGAATATTGCAAGTGTATGGGGTATTATGTCACAATCTTAGTGGCAAGTGTATTGTTTTCAAACACATGTGTATTGTATAATTGGATATTTTTTTGAGTGTGAGTGATCACATAAGTGTACACTTATTTCCTTTCATTTGCATAATGCGCTTGTGTGTGAGTACAGTGCCTAGTAACGTTTTCTTATACCCATTACCCTTTCTTCCATCCCCCCTCCTTGCCCCCTTATCCCTACTTATACACATATCACTCTATTGACTAAGCGTGTTGGTATCAAAGTATATACATAAGTGTACGAATATTTGTAGAATCCAATAGAATTTTGGTTCCATACCCAAATCACTTACCTCATACACATTTGGAGAGAGGGAGGAGGGGAAAGTTAATGCAGAAATTGCATGGAGTACTGTATCATTCTTTTGGGTAGTAAGTGTATCATATTCATACAAATTTGAATTTCATAGTTGGATATGTTCTTAGGTGTGAGTGATCACTGACGTGTACAGGGGGGAGGGAAGAGGGAAGCATGTATGAGGAAATTGCATGGGGTAGCAAGTGTATCTTTTTCATAAACATATTTTAAGCAATTACATGAGGTAGTGTAATTTATTACGTGTTATATTCAAATTAGATTTCCTAGGAAAGAGACAAATTGGCATTATTGTTGGAATATCAAAAAAAATTATCATGGAAGGAAGGTTCCCAGTCCATACCTATATTTGTTTCAGAAGGTACCTGGTAATTTCACTAATACCATGTATGTACATTGATTATAGAGTTGATGAATTTGGGAGAATATGTTATGGATGATTTTAAAACATGGGGAAACGTAAAGAAGGCTATGATTGGTCATCAAAATGAGAATTCAGCTAGCATTATAACATCATTCAAAAACCAATTGTTTAACCAGACAATTTTAAAGAGACGACTAAAATACATTTGTGCAACAAATCAACTTTATTTTCTGCAATAAATGAAATAACAATGAGGCAAAAACAAATTTAATTGATGCAGCATTCAAACATGAACAACAAAACCCATGGTAGCAACCAAGTGACATTATTTTATGCATCATTTCTCTCCATGTAAATAAAGGATCTAATTGTTCATCTATGATTTAAATCGTACTGGAACCCTCTCATTTGTGAAATCTGTGAAAGCAATATACAACAAGGTTGCTGACATTACATTGATCTCTTTCTTCAAGGTTTTTCATCTCTGACAAATTATGAAGATTTTAAGACTAAAAGAGCACGTTTCATTTTTCATGACAGTCTTGGAAAACATCCGAGAAGGGAAGAAGTGATTCTAGAACGAGATATCATGTAAACATTCTTCAAGATTTGATAAAAATAATTCAGTTTTCAAAATGATGGGTATGATTTGACAACAAGCCCAATGTTCAAAATCGAGCGCAAAATGTCGAGTTTCCATCCACCACTATACGGGCATCAATAGTGATAAGGATAGTGAGAGAACTAGAAAGTAACTTGTTGTATGAATTCATTATGGAGAAATCTTGTGAGGCTCTAACGCAGACTAACTAAATGATTTACAAGGAGGCTTTAGGAGGAAGCTTAAAAATGTACAGCACACTACCCGAAAATCAAAGGCAAATACGACATGAAACTCAATTAGATGAATGAGGCTATGGTTAAGGTTTATTTGCATCATCATCTCAATTATCATCATCATACCAAAACTCATCACACCAGGGACCACCAAAGCTTCTAAATTTCATCCAAATAACTTAGAAACTAGGTTGCAAACGTGAGAGATGACCATTTTTTGAATATCACGTGTTACATGTGATGCAAGGAAGGCCATGCCTTTGAACCTTGCTCACTGCAATAAGGAAATTGCAAATGATTTAAAATCTATTCAATGAAAACAAGCTAAACCTTTCTCTTTCTAAGGAACTAAAGAGTTATCTTTATCCTTTCAAAAAGAGAAGGGTGAACAAGATACTCTGGAGTAACTACTGTAAGGAAGAGAAGGCTCCAATGACCCTGGATGAAGTGCTATACAATTTCAAACACTTCTTGACATACTTCATAGAGTAAACCATAACTTGTTCAAAATCCAATTTTTTCATATTTCAAAGGGTGACCATAAAGACTCGAATATCTTGGTGATGGTTGCACAATATTTTGTGTACTATATTTTTTTTTTATGGTTTTGATGGTGTTTAAACGTTGCTAATCACTAAGGTTGATGACCCAACTTAGTTCAAATATCCCTTTTTTTGTAAGAAGGTGCATTGTTGAATGTTCCTTTGGTCGAAGAAAGAAACTTATTTCACAAACAACAGACTTGGACCTTGGAACCACGACACAAAGGGCTATCCTAAGAGGTACAATACACAATGTGCAATTTTTTACTTCATTCAGGTGGTTAATGTAATTTATGGTAACACCTATTCTTTGATTTTTTTCTGTTCTGGTAGTTGTAGCTTTCAACGACTAGAACTCCAACCATATGGATGATAACTCTGAATTTTTGAAATGTTTTTGTGAAGGTTGTTGGAAAGATTTTGTTTTTGTTTTGTGAACAAATAACCTTAAACTTTTATGCAATGGTAGCCTTTTATAGAAAAACAAATCCCTTCTCTTCAGCTCACTATGCATGTTTATTATTACATAAGTTTATTGTTACAAAATCAAATACGAGAATGAACTAACCTTTACAATGGAAGATATGGGACAATTTTAATTTCATCTTGACATCTAAGACAACTGCAAAACTCCCAAACCTTAGCTCTTGTTGTCTTAAGGGTTTCTACATGCACTTGACAGCTTAGATTTTTTTTATGGGCTAGTCTATGAATATTGGAACTATCTTAGTGCAGAATCACAGCCTAAAACAAATAGCCAACACCTAAACTGATGGCCTAATCAGAATACCAAAAATAAAAACCCGTATCCTCAAAATAAATTCCTTTATTTAAGCATGTAATGGATTTGAGCCTAATTCGTTTTATGGGGTTTTCATTCTTGGTGAACATTAGAAGGAATGAACCAAGTATTACATAAGATGCAAAAACAATGCACATAATACTTTGGAAATACATCCATCATTTCATCAAGAATGAAAAACAGATACTCGACTCCTCAAAGATTTTTGTGATTTCGACATTTTTTTTCACCTTAATTAATGATAAATATTTTTCACAGACCGGCTCCTTGAAGATCAAAGTTGAAGGGATTTGTACATTTGTCATTATGTCAGGTTGAGTACACCTAAGAAAATAAGTGCACATGGAGGACGTTTTGTTAAGTATGCCTCTCAACACGTGCATTTCTACTAACATGAGCCTAGAAGAATTTTCCTAAAAAATAAAAGTGCCATAGCTATACTAAATAACCTGTTGTTAAGAGTAGGACTGATAACCTAAAATGAAAATTTCATTCTGCCTAAGACGTAACTACAAAACGAGATGTGGAAATGGTGTTTGCAGAATCAAAATGACTAAATGATGAAATGTTCTTGCAATCACATCAAGCAACACTAAGACCTTTATGAGCTTATCAAGATTGCTTCATATTAACAAAGATGAAAGCATTGCATAATACAAAATGCACTTCACACATTCACCACAAATACAAACCCACCTATAGACCTCTTCTATGAGCAAGGAAGGGATAATGTAGGTACCCAATGATTGTGGCTCATTTTTTCACACACGACAGAGATAAAACAAAGAATAAACGCAAAAAACCATCCTTATTTTGAGATATATTTAATTGTTTATATTTTAGACACCGCATGATCTATGTATTACGTATAAATAGTAAGCTTCTTAGAGGTGTCCTTACAGTTCGAAGATACATGTTCACCAAACACCTTATGTTATGGGAATACATTTCCAGAATTTATAAATCATGGGTTTTCATTATTGTGATATTTGAATTCCAGTGTACCCAATATTCTCTAACTCCCTGTTTTGATGTGGGGGGGCAACATGGGAGCCGGGGATCCCCCACCTCCAAAAGGGCAAAGTCTATTAGTGGAGTGTATATGATATGTGTATATCACGGACATGTGAAAAATATACTGTTTATCATACACTTAGTGTATTTTCCACGTCTGTGAGATACACAGATCATACACCCCCCAAATAGGCTTTACCTCGTTGGGTGAGGTGGGGGGGCAACATGGGAGCTGGATTCCCCCCCCCCCAAAAGGGTCAAGTGTATTAGGGGAGTGTATAGGATATGTGTATCTCACGACCATGTGAAAAATACATCAAGTGTATTATACACTTAGTGTATTTGTGAACCGAGGGGCGCCTAACGTGACGGTCACACGCCGAGCCCTTGGGATAAGCCTCCCACCCTCGACCCCTTGGTGTGTGGGCCAACCCTTGAGATGTCGCACGACCTTCTCCTAGCAGTAAGACCGATGCTAGTGACCGAGGTTCCCGCTGTGTGACTCTCCCGGTGGCGTTTGCACCAATGTGTGCTACGGAAGACTTGTAGGATCGAATGGACATGTGCAAGGTTATCCTTGGAGAACAAGGAGAGTTGGGCAAGGAATGAATCCTTTTGACTTGATAGGTCAGTACAATGCAATGTACAGAGTCTCTGGGTAAGATTGGCATGCCTAGAACACCCCTAGGTTTCCTTGTGTACCAGTCCCTGTGAGCAAGCCGAAAGCTACTCAGTGCCTCGAAGCCCTCTATCGAGGCTCAATCATGTTAAAAACACATTCACTATGTAGTAAGTGCTGGGAGATCTCCAACGTACCAAAGAACGCCTAAATCCGTGAAGAAACGGCTAAGTTATGGCCGTTTGAGTGCTCCACGCGTGACGGCCGCTGGCAGCACCACCAGCGGTGGTCACGGCCGCCCAAAGCGCCCTTGCTTGCGAATGCAGCTCCAGCCGCCATCCCGAAGCGCCCATGGACCCCAATGAACCTTGACTCATTGTCTAAGCGTCCATCCAGGGGCGCTTTGGCTGCAGTGGGCGAGAAAGTCACTCCGGCGTGCTCGTGGTCGAACCGGTACGTCTCCTGTTTTCTGGGGGTGTGCCTCCCACTTTTGCACGGCCGTATCTTTCTCGTCCCTGCACCGAATGACCCGGTTCTTGGGTGGATTTCACACGGTTTTTCACCTAGAATACAATAGGAGCATCAAAGCATGCATCTGACCTCAGCATGATGACGTAACCACTGCCTTGACCGGCGGCTCCCATAACATCCCCCACCCCTCCAAGGGCGCACCGTCCCGGTGCGCTCCTCGTATGCTCGGAGGACTGTGTTGACAGCACTGCCCCTGTGAAAATCAGCTTCAGGGACCCAGCAGTTGTTCTCAGGCCCATAGCCGAGCCATTGCACCAGGTACTGCCACCGGTTCCTGCGCCGACGGTGCCCGAGAATCTTTTCCACCACATACTCGTCTTCCCCCTCCACTAAGACCGGTGGGGGAGGAGCCTGTCCCCGCGCCGCGAACTGTGCAACCGGCTCCTTGTAGGCCTTGAGGAGAGAAGCGTGGAACACGGGATGGATCCCATAGTGGTCCGGCAGCTCCAACTCGTAGCTCACCGCGGACCGCTTCTCCTTGACCGGAAAGGGCCCACCCACCGGGGCTTGAGCTTGTCGCTGCCCACCCCCGCAAGGCTCAGGTTCCGTGAGCTCACCAGTACCTGTTGTCTCACCAAGAATTCCTCGGCTGTCCGGTTCCTGTCCGCTTGCCGCTTCATCTGCCGCTGTGCCTTGTGTAGCGCCACGCGTACACCCCGCCACACCTTTGTGAATTCACTTGTAAACTGCTGCACCGCGGGTAGGTCCGACCCCGTTGCCATGTCTGAGGGACATGCAGGCTGCACCCCATACACTACCTCAAAGTGAGACCGCCCCGTAGAGGCATGCACTGCTGAGTTGTAGGCAAACTCAGCCACCGGGAGCTTGCATTCCCATTCCTCGCCATCCGGTTCCAAGATCCCCCGCAGTAGCTGCTCCATGGTCTGATTGGTGCGCTCAGTTTGGCCATCCATTTGGGGATGGTAGGCCAAAGAAAGAGCCACACGGGTGCCCAGCTTCTTGAAGAGTTCCTCCCAAAACTGGGAGGTGAAGCGTGGGTCGCGGTCCGAGACCATGCACTGCTGCACCCCGTGCAGTTTGATGACGTGTTGCAAGAGGAGTTGAGCCGTCTCTGCTGCCATGACCTTCTCCGCACATGGAATAAAGAGCGCCATTTTGCTGAACCGGTCCACCACCACCAGCACCATGGTGTTGCCCGTTGCATTCCGTGGAAGACCCCCCACAAAATCAAGTGAGATGTCCGTCCACGGACGTTCCGGCACCGGTAGCGGCTGCAGCTCCCCTGGCGCCGGTGCCCTCCGCGAT
>SZWC01027006.1:14515-29024 GCA_023375785.1 Penium margaritaceum
AGCACTCCTCAATAAGTGCGGAAGAAAGAAGGTGCATGCCAAAAGCTTAGCTTTGTCCTCCCAAAGTTCCTCCTTCACTTATGTTGTCTTCTCTTTGTCTTGTACCTCCCTTGGCCTCGTCTTGGCTTCTCTTCATTTCTTGACATCTTTTGGCCTCCCTTGCCTTTGTGTCTCGGGTTTGCCCTTAAATCATAAGGTGTGGAGTGTTGCATCCAACCCTCCATACGTGGAACCATCATTTTTCTTGAGACTTCCATAGATTTTGTCTTCCTCCCCATGCATGTTCCAAGAAGAAAACAGGACAGAAGTAAAGGAGGCGTAATCCCACCCACCAAAGATAATAATTATAGCATTTTGCGACAGGATAAGAACTTTTAAAAGCTGAAAATCTTAACAAGAGCTTCTCAAAGCTATTCATGGTAAATGGTTTTGTTAAGACATAGGTCTTAGGCCCAATCTATGCTTCTTCTCCTCGTGTTATTATGGAGGGCATTCAAGTACCAGGACATCTACGTTGTCAAGTATGTTGGATTTTTTCAAGATAACAAAAAAATTTGAGCAAGACTTGCTCTTATGCCAAGACCTTTTCATGGAGAATAATATATTTAAAAATACTAAGAAAAAAAATTCAAAACCTTACGTTCTTACTAGATTTCAAAGAAAAAAACAATATGTAAAATATTAGCAAAAGCCTTTAGAAAGCTTTCTAGAAAAACCTTGACAGGGCTTGGCCAAATTAAGTGCAACTTCTTCATCAGATCCTCTCGTGCATAGTCTGGACGCCGTGATTGTCTTGCACATCAATATGTCTTCAGAATGTGCAGGACATCATAGCCATGAGTGGAGAAGTTACTTGGAGTAAATGGGGCAACCAAGGTAGTTGAAACAAAAATTAGCAATGCCTAAGTCTAAATCTTGTATACGGATAAAGCGGCTTACACAATTGCAGCGTTGTTGATACCAATACAATGGATTTGGTGATGTGTTGGAGAAACAAGCCCAAGAAATACTCGAGTCACAACAGTTTCCCCCTTCTATAATGTTATCCTTTTTGCGTTTTTTGGTCACGTAGGCACAAGCCCTGTAGTTCCTTGCGTATAAACAATTGTATCATACATAATGGTCGTAACTATCCCCAAAGACAATTTTTTTGTTGTAATGCACCCAAAAACATAGACAAAGATCTATCTATTCTGATTGATGATGCAATAATCATCCAGTAGGTCAAGTGCAACCTCGGTGACCTACTTCATGCTTGTAAATACCTACCACAAGCCCCATTAAATTTGAACTATGCAACCTTACCTTGTACCACGCACTTGTAAAGTAATCAAACATGAGAAATCAGTTTGGTGAGTTGGACAAGGTAGACCCACCTTTATTCCACACACCAAACCATTCATACGTGTCTTGGGCTTTAGAAGAAAAACTGGGACTATAAGAAAAAAGACACAATTTCTTGTAGAATGTTCAAAATCACGATCCATGGATATCTTAGCAAAGCATAAATCTAGTGCACTTATTGCTTTGCTTCTACACATTACTAAGTCATAAATGTAATCTTACCACTTACTTTGAATCTAGAGGTTATAGCACTCTACCCATCCGGCTGCGAACAAATCGATAATCAACAAGTGGCAAGCTACCGAAAAACTCTAACTATGGTGAGGGGCGGTCGCTGACCACCCTCTGAAATCTGTGAGGCAAAGAGGGTTGAGCAACCCTTAAGCTTGAAACACATGGAGAAATGGAGGAAGAAACAAACTAATTCAAAGGAAAAAAGACTGATTTCATGACATAAAATGAATGAATGAATGACAAGCAAAATAGTTGCATGCATTTCTGGATGTTTTTATGATTGCTTGATACAAGAGTTGGTACAGACAAAACGAATGGACAAACAATAAACGACTGTGTTTTGCCATGGACCACCAGTTGAATACTTTCTAAATTCTGCTCCAAAATTCAATCAAGAATAGTTAAGTATTTGGATTTTTTCCTATTTTGAAACAAGTGAAACATTCTATTCATTTCTTCACCCTTGAACATGAAATCGTCATTTAATTCAAAAGTAGCAATCTTATGGCAGAATTAAACATCATTAAAAAGTTTTGGAAACCATTTATGTCTACCATTTTTTCGCTATTGAAAGGCTCCTCTAAAAATGCATTCAGTTTAGAATTAATTCTATCTGGGAAATACATCTTCACACCAAACAAAGTCAATAATGTGCTTTGTTTACGCGCACTGACCATGACTTCATGCATTTTACAGTTGAGAACTTCATTTCAATAATACAGTATGAAATGGAAAAAACAAATACATGTTTTTACCTCGTCAGGGTGGGGTTTTGCAATCCTTTACTTAAAGGATAAGGAAAATAAAAAGAAGAGAAATCTCGTACATGGAGAAGCACCTTGGTGGAAAGTTATGAAAACAACTTCTTGGTTCCTTTTTATCAATAATGTTATGTTTTAAAAGCTTTTAATTTTTACAACACCTTTTCTGGCATGTTTCAATCTTTATTCTGACCTTTTTCTAAGCATGAGTCAATTTTTTGTGTTATAAAAGCTTTTAACTATTCCTTTTTGTACATTCCACAGTTTATTTAACGTAGTGGCATTGTTTTTTTCGTGTAAAGTAAATTCCACAAAATCCCAATCAAAGGAGAAAAGATGTGATTAACCTCGATTTATCGAATGAATCATTTTTCTATCAAGTTAAATGGGTTTTTAATGAGCTTTATAAACGTTTTGCATTAAAACATATCCTTGTTTTCATGCACTTTGAATATGACTATATTCAAGGGCTAACTTACGTGATTCAATAGTCAAGTCATTCTTCATCTACTATTGACTCGTGGAAGGTTTGTTCCATGTATGATGTTTTCTTTTTGATGCAAAACAATGCATCAAGATAATGAATTTTTAGACTATGCTTTGCCTTTGTAAAGATGGAAGCTCCTAGTCTGTACATGGATCCAAACATTTTTTGAAAAACCACAATCCCACAGTATTAAAAGGTTCTTGTTTTAGAGAATACGTTGCTTTGATGATCAAAAGTGAAGATAATGATATGTGGTGGGAAACAAATTAATCAAACATGCATGAGGTGTAAAAAAAACGTTTGTATATGATGTGGAAATTTTGGCTATGTATTGAGGCCTGCTTTTTGGAAGTAGCTTTTCCAATAATTTGGAAAATGTTAACAGTTTGAACCCGTACCTTAAAGAATTACATATCATTATCAACCCTGGCTTCTTTTGCTTAAGACAAGCCATAATACGAGGAAGCCCATGATTTCTTTATGATGGTTTTTTAGAAAAACACATCACACTTGAAGGCATGCTACCATTTTTAATGCCACGTGTGCATAGCCAATCCAACTTAGGTACCCATAGATCCTCATCAGTGGATTAATCGGATTGTAACCCACTTACCTCAATCATGGACTCATTCATGCCACATGTTGTAACCCTACACCAGGAGGTCGTTAGTATCAACTTTAATATGAGACGTTAAGAAACCATGTCCCCACATATGAAGTGGAATGCATAAACAAGAGTTTACAAGATGTCCGGTTTTCAATAGGTATGGGTATATCTAGAAGGCAAAACCCCTTTCTCTCGTTTCAATTAATCAAAGAAATAATCTGACAAAAACACCTCTTTGGCTTGAGTTATCTTGTAGCTTGCTTATGTTGAGTAATGTCAAGGTTCCACTCTTACAACGCATGGCTCTGACCACTTTGACTGTTTTTGTGAACTCTATTAGTTTCATTTCATTGTTGTGAACTCTATTGGTTTCATTTATTTCAATGAAATTCATGGTTTCTATTGCCTAGTCTTGAAGAAGGGTTGATGGTTATTGTGCATGCTCTTATGAAGAGTCGTGGTTTCATATGAATTAGTAACCACAACTCTGATATTGTCCCAAGTTCAGGTTTTATGTCAATAGATTTCAGGTTTTTTTTTTAATATTGACCTCGTGTGGAGTTTCCATAAAGTAAGATCTCTCATGCAATGTTTAACAAATTGTTTATTTACTTGTTTTGAAAAATATTTCATAAAAAGGTACACTTTTTTGCAACATTTGTTTTTTGTAGTATGATTTCAGCCCATTATGATGTGTTTTTCACCTCATTGTAGAGCGGTGCATTTTATGAAAGAGATGATATTTGTGATGTCGTATGGTTTGGTGTCAATCCAACAATTTCTTTTCATTTCAAAAGAGGTCTTTCGCTTGGAACTCATATTGTACGTGTTTATTCTCTTGGATTTCTATTTCAAATCGTTTGTCTTTTCAATGGGAATAGGTTTAAGGCAGTTTTTCAAAATAGTAGTTATTGTAAGAGTACAACTAGAACAAATGGACATAACAACAATAATCATGTAGGCACTACCTCATCGTGTAAAAAGATTCTCACACACATGTCCACACACAATACACCAACCACAACGTTTCACCAAATAGATGCAATCAAATCATGGCATCTTCAGACAATGTTCTCCAATCATGTATCAATATCCTTGATCAGGGAAGTACAAACCAACAAGTAATCAACCCCATCAAAACTCCGAGGGAATGGAACCGAAGTAAAATGATGTGATTTGCATGTGATTAAGAAGTAAATCCACAAAAAAATACGTTTATACACAAATGACCCTAACATGATATCGAAGAAATCCCATCATTGTACCAACCATAACTTCGACCAAAAGGCACCACACATGTTTATAAGAAGACAATAGAAGCAAACTCAACCTAATGTTAAAAATGAGAGAAAGAAAGATTACACGGCAAACCACCTTTACACTCGAATCATCCACAAGAAATAACCAATCATAAGAGCCAAAAAGGAGAGAGGAAGAAAGATGAACACCATATGAAATGAGAACGTTTTCGTTCCCCAAACTCAATATTGATACAAAAAACAGACATCAAATTAATCTTCGAATGGACACAATCCATACATTGAAGAATTACGCAATTTCTACAAAATAAAGCTAAAACATTTAAAACACACAAATCCACATGAACAAATAGGATGCGAAAATGGGAACATAAAAAATAAGGCTTTCCACCAGAGGATCCATCCCACATGGGAAAACTTGGTGAATTCCATGTTCTAAAACTATTTTTCTACTACATTTAGCGGTACCACGTTTGGTTGACAATATCCACCCATGTAGTGGTTTACCCAATGAAATTTTAAAACAATGGGATATGGTGTAGAGTATTCCCACGTCAATTTCATCCTTAATCATAACAATTAGAATGATTATAGGGGAAATAATCAACCTTTCATGCTCTAAAGAATTTTGTTGCAAAAGCGCAAAACAACAAGTTGATAAAACGTTAATGTATTGAAAACTTTTGCAAAGTTTTTTTTTCCATATCATGAATTTTGTAGAAATGATGTGGAGTCTATTATTCATTTTGTGTTTAATTAAGAAGGTAATTTTGATTTCAATTTTTACAATTCACGTTTGAAAACCACATATCACGGAGTTGAAACATTGCATCCTACATGATGAACATAAATGAGTGCCATAGAATCACTTGAGTTGAGTCCAACGACCATTCAAAATACTCTTGTACACATGTTGACCCCATAATGGAACTATTCCCTTCTGTAGATTCTTTGTTTTCGTTCAATCCGAATGTAGCAAACACATTGAAC
This sequence comes from Penium margaritaceum, assembly GCA_023375785.1. Taxonomy (NCBI): domain Eukaryota; kingdom Viridiplantae; phylum Streptophyta; class Zygnematophyceae; order Desmidiales; family Peniaceae; genus Penium; species Penium margaritaceum. Next base: position 20,198 of record SZWC01027006.1, read on the forward strand.
ATGATAACAGGGTTATTGTAGCAAGTATATTTGTACTTAATCTCTTACGTTTCGAGCTCTTCCGATTGCATTATAAGAAAATATCGTATCACAAGGGTTGCATCCACTGTCAAAGATGGTGCGATTCACAACATCTCGTCCCACAACATCCACAAGGCCCACCAACAATCGTAAGGGGGTGATGAAGTTTTTGTCCACTAAAGATTATCTCATCTTACAAATCACGCCGTCCCATGTATAAAGCGATCATGATTCCAATATATGTCATTTTTACATTCATTCACCACCTTTCCGTCATGCAGCGTATGATGCATGACTTTCTAGGCTATGCTCTTCCATATATTCCCTTTCCCCTCTACACTTCTTTAATGACAACACGTCATCTCACTTTGATGAAGGTGTCCATGTGGCCATGACCGGAAGAAAATGCATGTGCTAAGATGCCGAATACAATTCCTCAAAGGCAAGGCAACAAAATCTATGGTTGCATCATTGTCGTTTTTGTAAGATCGCTAATTAGCAACAACTACGCCAATTTTTTACATGTAGAGTTCATGGTGTTGGCTTTATATTACTCGTAATAGATTATGCCTTTTATGGGCCTGAATTAAAAAGTTAAGCTACTTGCATGAAGAGCAAGCCTAGTTTTGCATGCAGACATAAACACATCCATGGCTGATTAACGTGACGAGAACAAAGGAGAGTCTATGGGAAGAAACTAAGAATCCTCAATGGAAAATTTTGGGTATTGTGGTAGGTGTCATGGGATGTTCATCCCTATGAATGTTTCTTTTCATAGAAACTCTTAGAAAATTCTTGTAGTGTATTACCACTGTGGATTGCTTCTGTAGTATCTTTTTCATCTATCTTTGGAACATACTCTTCCCCCATGTTCGTAAATTTTTTCGAATGTTCACCTTGCTTATGAACATCACCATGTAGCATTCCATTCCCCTTGATCATTAATGGTGGTGCTTGTTGTAGTTGCCCATCATTGAAGAATACTACATCATCATGCATTGTATGCGAGTGAATCACGTTGCGCATGAAGAAATACAAAACTACTATCTTTTATCAAAACAAGATGTAATTGTGTTTTAGAAAACGAAAGATGTAGAATATTGCTTTGAGAATGCCAAATTAATGCTTGATCATAGAGTTGGAACGTTCATAACATTGATTTTGTATATCTTCAACATTAAGTGAAGGTGTAAAACCCAAATTGTTGAAGTAGTAGCGCCGCCCTCAGAATGGTGTAACAAGACCAAAGCCTTTCGAGAATGCCATATCCATGAAAATGTCCTTTATAGAAGGCATGTAAAATGAACCCTCAATGCGAAAAGAAAAACTTGAGTCATGTGCATTACCTCCCGGACCAGTCACAAAAATGTTGAAAAATAGGTCTAAGATGCATGTTTTGGGATCATTTATGGACATTTGTTGACATTCATTCACATATGCATCACGCCTTAGGGCAAAGACCATTCCAGGTATATGAATTTCATCAAAGACACCAACGCAATGCCAAACGCATGCCATGTCCTCGTGACTACAATTCCATTTTTGGATGATGAATCAACTTCAATGGATCATGTATGAACTCACCAACCAAAGAACAACGTGTATTCACAACTTCACGTATTGAATTGTGGATTGCTTAATGTCCCATGTTTTAGTGTACGTATGCTTTACGCATAAGTTTGGCATGTTCCACACATTGTAACCATGTTGATAATGTTTTCTCCACAATGAACACCAGGTCACAAATGTGATCACGTCCATTGATGAATGCAATAATGTTAAATCAAGTAGAAGGGCTCATACATGTCATGTTGAAGAGATGATGTTAGTAACCCCTTCCTAGTTCAGAAAACAAATGGGGGAGATTCAAAAGTTTTGTTATGATTTGGCCATGTGAAGAGATTTCTGTTAAATTGTGCATAGAGCATCACCTTCATTTCTCCTAAGATTAAGTAAAATCAACCATGGAGATGGATAACAAGGAAGATGAGTGCTGGTCAAGGATAGCAATTCACACAAGTAGGAGGAAGGGATTTTTTGCACTTGCTTGTTGGCATGATGCTAAAGAACAAAAACAACATTTATTTTAAGAGCAAGCATCTTTGGTATATCATTGATGCCACCATGCAAACTTAGCTACTACTACCAAGCATGATGCATGCCACACATGGATGGAACTTGGTTCCCTGTCCCCAAAAGTTATTTGCATTGATGATTGAGTGCAAGTGCAAAATGTAAATCCAATGGTGTTTTTCGCTGTTGACCGAGAGTCTTGTTGGCACCAACCATGCTTTCCAAACTTCCATCCACACAACTAACACTAAACAATGGGTTTTGATTTCTTAAGGTTGAACACAACACTATTCCCAAAACAAAAAATCCTACGAGCATCTTATGACAATTATGTGTTTTTACTTGGAGTCGCATGGATCAACATAGTTTTGGACCCTCTTGACTACTTGACAAGTTGCCTTGTTCACTCTTAGGTCATCAAATGAACATTTGGATTAGGAAAACAAGTGAAGCTTTATGATATGTAGATTTGTTTTCATCCGCAAGCGTTTTATTTTAGTCAAATTAGAGCCATTTCACAAATCTGGTTGGGTTTTGTACATTTTTTTACATGAACGTTCAACATGCATGATCTTGTTTAGAATTTATCGTACTTTAATGGTCATCCTACATATCTGGTCAGCTTCATTAGGGTTCCCTGTGCTGCACCACCATTTGTTAAGAATCTTACATACATACGCATTATGCTCAATGATAACTTACAATTACTTCCATGGTTGCAATCGTGTTGGTTTTCTTTGAAGTAAATTGAAACTAGTGTATATGTCATCCCATGTGCAAAGTATATACCACGAGTGGTTCAATTCTGCATAAAGTCAAGGTGCTCCTTATAACGCTTAAAAGAGGAAAATGGATGGTCATTTCATGCACCTTGCTATGAAGCAAGGTGATCCCTATCATGGGTTGTTTTCCTTATTTGACAAGGAAACACGCCGTTTTGAACCCCTAGGGGCCGAATCTGGTTTGTTCAATCCCAAAAAAAACGAGTCAACATATGAAACACAGTAATGTTGTTTTTATAGTATAAGATGTATTAAATTGAAGTTAAACTCTGAATTCCTTTCAAAAGTTAATTTTAATCAAATGTTGAAGCTTTCACTATAAGTGAATCATAGTGAAATGTCTATATTGAATCCAAAGTGATAAAATCTTCATTCATACTATGCACAACTTAAAACACTCTGTGAAACATGTAAAAACCTTAGTTATAAGTTAAATAAAGGTATAAAAAACTATATTTTTGAAATGTTAATATGAAACAAAAACCATTCAAGATTTAAATCATGCTTACTAACAAAATGGTTCAAAACAATCCCATGTTGCCTGGACTCAATGTTTTTTTTGGAATTGAGGATGATCGTCAACCCTTCTTTTGTGCAAGGAGGTAAACTAGAAAGGATGAACCACTATGAATGAGTGTCTGGTATTAAAAACAAATCACCATTTCATAACCTGCAAGAAACATGAAAAAAACTATCAAAATGCATGCTTTTCTCTTGGTTGGTGTTCTTGGAACTTATGCAATTTCCTCAGTGAAAAGGCTTGGTAGCCATTACTCTTTGTTGTGAAGCAATGGTCACAAAGAAAGGAGATGGATGTTATTCTGAAACCTTTAACATTATCTAGCACAACAAAGCAAATGACTTACCCAACACTGATGGCAAGGGAATTCAAAGACAAGTTTGAATGTGAAAACAAATTATATAATGTAAGATAAGAGTTCATGAATTAGAAGGGAAGCAAGTTTTTTTACTATCCTTTTACGTCAGTTGTGCAATCACATGTTACATGTTAAAAAAACTACACTTCATGCATATATTGTTTTGCATGTAGCATGCGTGTTAATGCATACACGTAGTCCTTGGAAAGCCATGGCCATACCACTTCGGTCGTGCTGCATGCTCTATATCCAGAACCAAGTCTTGGTACATGATGTTACGTTGACCCTTCATGCGTTACTCTTGCCACTTGCTTGTTTAATATGCAGCATGGCAATGCGTTACTTTATTCATGTCTGTTCTGTATATGATGGCCATGGCATTCACATTTGGTGGCAAAAGCTCCTGAAAGGGCATGCATGTGCACGAGTAGCTAATGAGGTTGAAATTTTCTGACACTCCATTGACACTTAGTGCCCTCACACAAAAAACTCATCGTTGTGTTGAGCACAACATCATCCATGATGGATTCATGTACTTTTTGTTTTGCAAATGATGAAAAATTGGGCGTCATTTCCTCAAAGCGTACGGCCACCTCTCTTTTCAGATTTTAAAAGGAGTATGTTTATGCAGAAAACAACAAAAAATAGTTGAAGTATGACAGACGTTTATGATATTAGAGGTAAGGACACAAAAAGTGGGGAGGAAAAATCAAGTTTACTTACTGGAAGGATCTATAAAGTTTCTTACTTGATCATTGCCAAGAATGTAGCTTTTTAGCTAGCCCATCCATGACACGAAGCATTGCCTCAAGAAATCCATACTACTGTTTTGACCATTTTTATGCCATTTTACAAAAGATAAGCTCTTTCGCCTTGCCACAGTGTTTTTCACATATTCCTTTCGAGATGCCAACCGTAATAAATATGACATGATGTAGGAAAGTTGACTTACACACCTTGCATGGTCAAACAAGTGGACGATGTCTAATACTCACCAGGTAACAACACATATAACCTTGTCACATTGAATTCATGTAAACATTTCACGTGCTTATTGCACTCATTTTATGTATTATTATTTTCAAGATTGATATGTGATGATCAGGAATGATGATTTTTGGTGTTAAGTTTTGCATAAGGTGGGTGGGTGAAACAGATTGAAATCTAGAAGGGGAAGGCGTGAAGGGAGGAAAATGAAACATCTGTAGGAATCTGTAGATCAATTAGAAAAGCACATTGAGTGTTCCTTGAACCAGGTGCACGGATGTGGCCATAAGTGTAGACTTATGGACCAACAGGGCACCCGCCTATGATTCCTTAAGACTAATTCTTGAAAACTAGACCTTGAGTACATTGCGAGGAGGGCACTAGCTTGCACTGAAGAAGGCACAAGCCACAATATGAGGTGTGTCCTTATGCACAAGCTTGTAGTTTCAGAGGTTAAGGCTTGTAGAGGCGGACAAAAGAGTAGATGTGAAGGGATTTGAAGGCACTTAATGATGACTGAAGGCATAATGGTCTGAATGTAGTAAGCCCTTTCATTAACCCTAGGAGGGTCACCTTAATGGCTCTTTCCTTCCAGATTGTACTTGGTTGCATGACCGCCTGAGTGGTTACATTACCACCCTGACCAGATGAAGAGTCACTTGGAAGGCCAAGGGTCACGAGAAGTTGGAGGGGCACTATTAGTTGATGAGCCACTAGAGGTTGAACTTGGAGTGGTTTTTGAAGGGTCACCAAGAGGATGTAAGAGATTGTAATGCAACCACCCTTTAGCTAGAATCTGAAGGGTCAAAGCCCCTGAGGTCCTCTAATGACACCTTTGAATGTTGTGGGCAAAAGGATTTGAATCTTGCCTCCTTCCATATAGGAGATGAATTTTTGGTCCTTCAAAAGTAGATGATATGTACCTCGAGATGCATTTTACCCAATCTCAACCATCAAAACAAGGTCGATTTCAACATATAGTTCATTTGATGCACTGTTAATGGCTCATGCTAGATGGGACAGGAATTTTTCCCAGTTTTCCTTGTTCTGAGAATGGACTGTAATCTTGGTTACAAGGACGATCTTGTTCATGCCAACGAGAGTTATGGCAAGCACTAGAAGTTGGTGATTACCATTCTTCATGAACTTTCCATAAAATACAAGGATGTTTCAACTGTGTTGGAAATCAGGTGAACATGCTCTTGAAACTAAAAACATGCGTCTAAAGTGACAAAGACTATTATGCTGACATGTGACAATGTTTTTGGGGTTATTTCAATGAAGCTAGAAGGCTCTAATCTGATAAAAAAGGGTTAAAACAGAAGGGGTGAACAAATATTTGGAGATGAAATCACAATGGAGATAAAAGTCTACATGAACTAGCCTTAAGACAAAATGACCATCATGGATATCGTTATTGCGTAACGTCACCACACTACTCGCATTAGGTGTGCTTTTTTCCACACCACATACTTTTTAAAGGAAAAATCATGCCATCTATATCATTTGTGATCGTACGATGTTGTTACATGGTTGCTAAAGGGTCGTCACACATCGTGTTTTTAATGAGCACTTGGATGTAGTGCACTAAGGTGTCAAGATGTTCTTGAATGTTATCATCGGTTTAGTTGTGAGTAGGAAACAACTACGGTAGTGTGTCACTTATTTGAAGCTACACAAGTGCCAAAGCTTCATTCTGACTCCTGTGCAGAAGTTAGGAAAAGAGAGATAGATAGATAGAGAGAGAGAGAGAGATAGAGAGAGAGAGAGAGATAGAGAGAGAGAGAGAGAGAGAGAGAGAGAGAGAGAGAGAGGGAGAGAGAGTTGTAGAGAGTTAGAGTGATTATTTGTAGTCCGTAAAAGGAATGCCAAAATTGCTTTCCTCCATCAATCTGTGCCTCCCTCAATTCCTCCCTCCCTTCCTCGACTCAATGGAAGGATTGATAGAGGGGTAGATGAAGGTCTGCTGGTGGGAGAGAGGGAGGGATTGACTGAAATTAGGTGAGAGTCAGGAAGGGAGTGATGGCTAGTGGGTGAGAGGGAGGGAGGGGGATATGATGTAAGGGAGAGAGAGGAAAGGAGGGTCTATTGGTGTGGTGAGGGAGGGAAGGAGAGAAGGCATGAGGGGGAGGAGGAGAGGGTAAGGAGAGTTGGAGGGACAGATTGGTGGTAGGAGAGATGGAGGGAGGTGTTTACCCCTCTAAGCTACTAATCATTAGTCTCTCCTCCATAGGGAGGGATGAACACTTGGCAGGAGAGAGGGAGGGATGGCGATAGGGGGAGATGGAGGGAGAGGTTTCACCCTTTTCTCCACCCACCATCCCTCCTAAAATGGTGGTTTGGAGAGAGGGAGGGAGGGAGGGACGATGAGAGATATTGAGGAGGGGGAAGGATGGTTTGTGGGCAAGATTGAGGGAGGGAGAGATCAAGTGAGGGGGATGACTTGAGTGGGGGGATGAGCCGGAGGGGGAAAAGGATAGAGGAGTGGATGGCTGGAGGGAGAGGAGGAGAGGGTAAGGGAAGGATGGTGGGCGGGAGAAAGGGAGGGTGGTATGGAGGGGATGGCAAGCCATGCACCATAATTGGCTGAAATGCGCCCTTCGAGTCCTCGCAAAACTTTCTTTCCAAATCGTACCTGATGGATCTCGTCCCACAAACCTCGCAATGATGTGAAAGACACTTCTTCAATTGTCATGTCCATGTCTAGCCCAATCGAAGTTGGAAACTTGTGGGTTAGGAGGGAAAGGGCATCATGGTGTGCTTCATGGCCAGGACGCGGTGCGACATGCTCTAGGACTGTGATTTTTCTCTTGATCTGACCGGGATACAACCGAAAGCGAGGGAAGGGGGAAAAACATTTGGAAAAGTGTGTGACTTGTGGCATGCATGTGGTGACAGTGCCATAGAAAAGCGGTAGAGATCATTCTTACCCACGTTGCAACATGGGCAGAGGTAAAGACGTACGAATATTGATTTCCATGCATGTAGAAAAAACTGCAGTTAGCAGACCAGCAAGTATGTCAAAAGACATACTGGCCAGATCTGTAAATCGACCAGCAAAGCAGGCCGAATTCGATTGGGGATGAGATAGGTCGCCCGCGGCCGTAACAGAATTGAACAACCAGCCCACATTCGTGAATTGGCCCTGGCTGGGCGGCGAGACGTGTTCATATGCGGTGAAAACGCAGAGATGCACGCGATCGCGCGCCCATGCGACTCCTAGAGAACAGACCCTCATTCGAGCATCGAGCCTTTGTTTGCTGCCTGCCGCACACACGCTGAGGTTCCAGTACCACTGCGAATGTCCACTTCGCGACGTTCGCGGAATCCTGGACTTTCATTGCTCGAGGTCAGTGGCTTTGAGTTGCGGACTAGGCCCGGAAAAGCCCGCGTGGCTAGAAGTCCCTGCTCTCAGAAAGCTTTGGGCGGGGAGGGTACTTGGGCGTCTTGCGTTCTACGTTACTGCTGCCAGCTGCCATCGTGCCAGGGCGGAGGGGCTGGGGCCGTCTTCAGCAGTCGTTTTTAAAGGTTGTTTCAAGTTCACTTCCACTCCGACTTTGCACAGAGCCGCCTTTCATCCCCTCCGCTTTCAGGATTGATAGACCTTCAGAATAGAAGCAAAGAAAATGGATTTGGAGGTGCGAAATTGCACGGCACGACTGCTCGTTGAAAGTTTACCGATTGCTGAATCAAAAACCGGTCAGAATTCGGCACATGCCACCGGGAGACGGAGAGAACGGTGCAGTGCAATGCTCCGCGCCACATCTGTCCATCCCTCGCTTCTCCTTGCCGTTCTAGCAACCCTCTTCCTTTTGGTCCTCCTTTCCACCAGCACCTGCCACGTGGCAAGCGCGGCCAAGGTGGCCATCACTTTCAACGAAGAGGGCCAGCCGCAGTTGGTGATCCAGGGGGATGACGAGGACGACGACAACGATGACGTCAGCGACACGTCAGCACAAGCAAAGGGAGGAGGAGCATCCGGTGGTGGGGCGGACAAGAAAAAGTCTGCTGCGGGAGGTGAACCCGGATCTGCCGCGGCCAGCAGCGGAGGAGAGGAGGAAGAGGGGGAGGGGGATTTTTCGGATG
>SZWC01027008.1:8934-23300 GCA_023375785.1 Penium margaritaceum
GTGGTGTGATGGAGTGGTGTGATGGAGTGGTGTGATGGTGTGGTGTGACGGTGTGACGGTGTGGTGTGATCGCTTGGTGTGATCGTGTGGTATGATCGTGTGGTGTGATGGAGTGGTGTGATGGAGTGGTGTGATGGAGTGGTGTGATGGTGTGGTGTGATGGTGTGGTACGATGGTGTGGTGTGATCGTGTGGGTGTTGTGCCGACCTTATCCCCCAGATCAGACCAAGCTAAGTGGTATTCCTAATAGGAATGCGCAGCAGTGCGGGGGGAGTGGAGGGGCCTCAGTCCCACTGTGCGGGTGGATCTGAGCCCCGTGTCAAATGGTGGCCAGTGCTGCACGTTAGACGGTGGTTGACGTGCAGTCTGCTGCCTGTCAGTTCATGCGGAACAGCTTGCACATCAACACTGCCACTGCCATCTTGGTGGGAGTGCACTGCGAGTGCTTCCACCCAGAGGTTGACGTTGGCGCCGGCGATCCCACTCTAACTTCTTCCACAATACTGAGACTTCTGTTCGTATGCTGACGCAAGCGCACGAGTGGTTGGATCCACCCAGACCTTTACCGTTGTGGCACCCACGCCGTCACCACCATCGCTATCGGCCTTGCAGTCTTGAACAAGGTAACCGAGGGGTGCCTCTTCAACTTATGCGTCTGCAAGATCGTGGGGCCAACCCATATGCCTGCCTGTCCCGCTTCCGGCCGCACGCGTGTGCGCGTATGCATGCGTGTGTGCAGGAGGGAGAGAGTGCGCCGCTGGCAGGCGCGGTGTCGTTGTGCAACCCGTTTGACCTCGTGCTCGCCGACCGCAACTTTCACATCGGATTCAACAACTTCTACGACTGGCGCCTTGCGCAGGCGCTCAACGCCATCTTTCTGAGGTGATGTTGCAAAAGCCGGATGGTTCAGACTGAGCGCGGTTGCGTCCGATTACGCTGGTGCCACGTGCACAGGGCAGGCAAGCCCACGGTCTTTTGCTTGCGGTCGTGCTGTTGCTGGTGCTTTGCCTTCGCATTCGAATCCGTCTGCCCGTGCTTATCTCCGAGCGGGAGGGGTTGGTACCTTGGAGCTGCACGAGCTGATAAGGTGGCAGACATGTACAGGAGAAGCAGGTGGGCTGCATTCACCAAGGTGATTGCTTCCAATGGCACCGCAGCTTCCTTACACCAAACCTGGCCTAGAAGGATCAGACCCTTCCTTGGTTTCCTGAAAAATGGTGGAAAAAACTATGCAAATGTCTCTGCTGCTGCCCTCGTTCCCTTGTTAGTGTTGCATGCACGCTGCATGTGCGGCAATCGAATCAAGTGGACCAAACCGTTCTCGAGCACAACGAAATGCCTTGTCCGCACCGGCTCTGAATCCCTGCAGTGCAGCGGGGGTGGCTGTGCTCGTGCGGCATAGCCGTGCGTGAGCCGATTGCTGTGGAAGTGTCTGTGTGGCAGACAATGCCCATGTGTTCATTTTCTCTTCCATCGTCATCCATGACGTGCGCATGCATGAAGTGACGTGCACATGCATGACTTGTGGATGGTGGATGTGCAAACGCATAATGGACGAATGCATGACGTCAGTATGCGTTCCACGAAACACACATGCTGTGCAGACATGCGCCGCTGTTTGAGGGGTTGGGTGGGGAGTACGACATAGAGCTGGTGAAGCGTGCCAAGTCCGTGCGTGAGTTTGACGACGGTCTCACCAGAGGTATGCCATTCCCTTGTAAACAGGGCTGCCAGTGCGGTTGACCCATTCTGGATTTGCTTGTGGCTTGAGGGTGGTAGCCGAAGGTCAGGTGGCTAGACGCTGGTGGCTAGTGTATAGGGGCTGGTGGTGCAAGCGCTTGTGCAGCTACAAGCCTACATTTTGTTATTGCTGTCTCTTCTGAGCCAGTGCTGCTGCTGCTGCGTATGCACCTTCTGACAATCATGGGAACGTTGCTGCCAAAGCTGCCGCCACCACCGCCGCCGCCGCCGCTGCTGCGGCTGCTGTGCTGCTGCTGCTTCTTCCGCTGCTGCTTTTGTGCTGCACCCTAATGACTTAGCTGGGGCCTGTGCTGGTTGGCATTGGCACATTGCCAGGCCCTGAAATTGGTCCACAGGTAGGTTTGGTGCTGTGCAATGCCAATTCCGTTTTATGTGATGGCGTGTGAGACGCCGTGCTGTCTCGTGTTATGATGTGTTGTGTTAGGTTGTGATGTGTCGTGTCGTGTCGTGTTGTGTCGTGTTATGTCGTGTCGTGTCGTGTCGTGTCGTGTCGTGTCGTGTCGTGTCGTGTCGTGGCGTGGCGTGGCGTGGCGTGGCGTGGCGTGGCGTGCCGTGGCGTGCCGTGGCGTGCCGTGCCGTGCCGTGCCGTGCCGTGCTGTGCCGCGCCATGCCGTGCCGTGCCGTGCCGTGCCGTGCTGTGCCGCGCCATGCCGTGCCGTGCCGTGCCGTGCCGTGCTGTGCCGCGCCATGCCGTGCCGTGCCGTGCCGTGCCGTGCTGTGCCGCGCCATGCCGTGCCGTGCCGTGCCGTGCCGTGCTGTGCCGCGCCATGCCGTGCCGTGCCGTGCCGTGCCGTGCTGTGCCGCGCCATGCCGTGCCGTGCCGTGCCGTGCCGTGCTGTGCCGCGCCATGCCGTGCCGTGCCGTGCCGTGCCGTGCTGTGCCGCGCCATGCCGTGCCGTGCCGTGCCGTGCCGTGCTGTGCCGCGCCATGCCGTGCCGTGCCGTGCCGTGCCGTGCTGTGCCGCGCCATGCCGTGCCGTGCCGTGCCGTGCCGTGCTGTGCCGCGCCATGCCGTGCCGTGCCGTGCCGTGCCGTGCTGTGCCGCGCCATGCCGTGCCGTGCCGTGCCGTGCCGTGCTGTGCCGCGCCATGCCGTGCCGTGCCGTGCCGTGCCGTGCTGTGCCGCGCCATGCCGTGCCGTGCCGTGCCGTGCCGTGCTGTGCCGCGCCATGCCGTGCCGTGCCGTGCCGTGCCGTGCTGTGCCGCGCCATGCCGTGCCGTGCCGTGCCGTGCCGTGCTGTGCCGCGCCATGCCGTGCCGTGCCGTGCCGTGCCGTGCTGTGCCGCGCCATGCCGTGCCGTGCCGTGCCGTGCCGTGCTGTGCCGCGCCATGCCGTGCCGTGCCGTGCCGTGCCGTGCTGTGCCGCGCCATGCCGTGCCGTGCCGTGCCGTGCCGTGCTGTGCCGCGCCATGCCGTGCCGTGCCGTGCCGTGCCGTGCTGTGCCGCGCCATGCCGTGCCGTGCCGTGCCGTGCCGTGCTGTGCCGCGCCATGCCGTGCCGTGCCGTGCCGTGCCGTGCTGTGCCGCGCCATGCCGTGCCGTGCCGTGCCGTGCCGTGCTGTGCCGCGCCATGCCGTGCCGTGCCGTGCCGTGCCGTGCTGTGCCGCGCCATGCCGTGCCGTGCCGTGCCGTGCCGTGCTGTGCCGCGCCATGCCGTGCCGTGCCGTGCCGTGCCGTGCTGTGCCGCGCCATGCCGTGCCGTGCCGTGCCGTGCCGTGCTGTGCCGCGCCATGCCGTGCCGTGCCGTGCCGTGCCGTGCTGTGCCGCGCCATGCCGTGCCGTGCCGTGCCGTGCCGTGCTGTGCCGCGCCATGCCGTGCCGTGCCGTGCCGTGCCGTGCTGTGCCGCGCCATGCCGTGCCGTGCCGTGCCGTGCCGTGCTGTGCCGCGCCATGCCGTGCCGTGCCGTGCCGTGCCGTGCTGTGCCGCGCCATGCCGTGCCGTGCCGTGCCGTGCCGTGCTGTGCCGCGCCATGCCGTGCCGTGCCGTGCCGTGCCGTGCTGTGCCGCGCCATGCCGTGCCGTGCCGTGCCGTGCCGTGCTGTGCCGCGCCATGCCGTGCCGTGCCGTGCCGTGCCGTGCTGTGCCGCGCCATGCCGTGCCGTGCCGTGCCGTGCCGTGCTGTGCCGCGCCATGCCGTGCCGTGCCGTGCCGTGCCGTGCTGTGCCGCGCCATGCCGTGCCGTGCCGTGCCGTGCCGTGCTGTGCCGCGCCATGCCGTGCCGTGCCGTGCCGTGCCGTGCTGTGCCGTGCCATGTAGTGCCGTGACGTGCCGTGCCGTGCCATGCCATGCCATGCCATGCCGTGCCGTGCCGTGCTGTCCCATTCCGTGCCGTCCCGTCCCGTGTTGTGCCGCGCCGTGCCGTGCCGTGCAGTGCCTTGCCATGCCATGCTGATGTACTGTGCCGCGCCGCTCCGTTTCGTGCCGTGCCATTGCGTGCCATTGCGTGCCATTGCGTGCCATGCAGTGTGGCAAGGTTTCGTGTCCACTCTCAAAATGTTGTTCTCCATGTGTGGTGGTTTGATTTGCAGTGTTGTTTGGGTATCCGTCTGTGGACCACTACTACGCTGATGCCAGCAGTTCCAAAAACGTGAAGGACGTGCACATACCGTTCCTGTGCATTCAGGTGAACTCGCAGTGACACGGCGGGACTGGTAGAGGGACTGGTTTGAAATTAGGTTGGGGGGGGGGGGGGGGGGGGGACGCGGCTGTGGCAGAAGTTAAAGGGAGCAATGACAATTGCTTCCTCGTTTCCATGGGAAATGACAGGTCTGTATTCAATGCGTACAGCTCAGCGATGGTGCATGGCTGCATGGGTACAGGTGTGTGCAAATGGTTGCATGGTGTGCATGGGCTCAGACATGGGTTCATGGGCTCACATGTTGGTGCGTGAAAAGTTGCACAACTCATGACACACGGGTAGCCGGCTCACTGCCACACGGTGTGCACTTGGCATGGCCCCCTTAGTTGGCGACCCCCGAAAGCCCAGCGACGAGCTGCTGCTGGATTGGGGTTGAGGTTGCAACCTCGACCTTTCGACCTCCTGCACGACTTTGAATGTCGAGGCCATCAGAGGTCTCATGCCTCATTCCTCGGTTTTGTTTTGCAATCTGTTTGTTTTTCTCCCCCCTGCCGTGTGACTCGTCGTCGCCGTTGCTACGTCGCCACTGATGCTGCTCATGTTTTCTCTGTTGCGTTGTCCTCCCTTGTCGGCATGGGCGCTGCTGCAGGCCAAAGACGACCCCATTGCACCCAACGAGGGCATCCCTAGAGAAGCCATCAAGGTGCTCTTTCCGTTTGTTGTCCTCGCCTCTATCTTTTTTGCTCTCATTCCCTGGGCTCCTCCAGGTTGACCATCTATGGCATGCTCCCCCCCCTCTCTTTCACACCCTTTTCTGCATTTCTCACTTGCATGCCTCTTGCGTTGCCTCCCGCCTCAACACCACTCCTCTGCCTCCTTCAGCTCCGTTCCGTCTTCGTGTCCCCTCCCTCCTTGTGCTCTATGCACAAAATCTGCTCTCCTCCAAGACGTACCTGCTGGCAAGGACAAGCACTGTTGCTGCATTCATGGCCTCCGCCACACTTGGAACCCTCCGTTCTAACTGCATGGTTCATCCGCTCTCTGGCCTCCTTCTTACGACGACCCCGTCTCTGATGCTGATGTCATGCATGCATGCATGCATGCATCCATGCATGCATGCACCTCCACCTCCATTCTTGCCCCTCCACTCAGCGGTCGCTTTATCGAACACGGCAGTAAGGCGACAAGGGTGAGTATCCGTCTCTGGCTCATACAGGCTGTCCAATGTCTTCGACACTCTGGCGAAAGGGCATAAGGCCTGTGGTGCACCGCAGTCTTGCTCTTCACGTCCCTTATGTCCACATGTCCCCTATGTTTACACGTCCCCTATGTCCACATGTCCCCTATGTCCACACGTCCCCTATGTCCACCCGTCCCCTATGTCCACATGTCCCCTATGTCCACATGTCCCCTATGTCCACACGTCCCCTATGTCCACACGGCTGCCACAGAGGAGGGTGAGCTGGCACCAATGATCCTGCATTCCTGCCATGAGGCATGAATCACGTGGCATGTGGCGTGTGGCATGTGGCGTGTGGCATGTGGCAGATGGGGCATGTGGTACGTGGCGTGAGACATGTAGCATGTGGTGCGCAAGCAGCACATGTGACCCCCTGCGCAACATATGCTGTGCTCTGCTGGGCCATACCATGCCATGCCGCCCTCTTTCATGCCATGCTGTGATGTTGTGTGCAGGCAAACCCCAACTGCCTGCTGCTGGTCACACCATACGGCGGCCATTTGGGGTGGATGGCGGGTGATGGTGCGCCGTTTGGGTGGCCATGGACGGACCCCGTTGTGATGCGGTTCCTCGATGAGGTGGAGGAGTGGGAGGCGCGGAAGGGGGGCCGCATCGCAAGCGACGAGTTTTCGGACGAGGATCCCGAGGACGCTTCGTTTGAGGACGAGACGAACGGGGGTGTGAGGAGCGGAGGGGACGGCATTCGCATATCGTGGTGACTGACTGCGTTGCATTCGCAGATGGTGTTAACAGGCACACGCATATTGTGGTGATGGTCTGTGTTGCGGCTCACAGTGACGGGTCCAGTCTGGGATGTGTCTGTTCCTCCATGCATCAGCTGTATGTGAAGTGTTCTTATTCCATTAGAACATCCTTTCATGCATGTGAAGTCTCAGATCATAGGAGACTTATTTTGTTCGTCGCATGGCGAGTGTTGTCTAACTGTGACATGGCACTTGGGACCATGATATCACACCAGGAATCTCACTTCAGCTTGTGTGCCAAAATTGTGTGCTGAGAAAGATACAGTCTCTACCCGTATGATGTGCACTCATTCCACTACCATCTTCAGTCCGGCACCAGACGCCTAATCACGTCACTGCTATCTCGACCTGTCAAGCCAAGGGGTGAGCCCAATTGCGGCTGGATTCAATGCTTGGCCGAAATCAACCACAGAGTCCAACCGAACCGAATGTTGCTTTGTCATCTCCATCCACTGTTCGGTTCATTTTTTAGTATTTTCCACCAGCCTGGAGGATGCGTTGCACAGGTGTACATGCATCTGGCTCCCCCTCTCTCGTTCTGTCTTAAATAGTCTCACTGTTTTCAGCAGTTTGTTGTCATCCTGCGGCAGAGCCGGAGGCGGAAGAATGCCATTTTTTCGTAGCGGTTCCCTCATACGTTTTCATCAAAACTGCCATCTTGGCGGCAAATTCCAGCGCTTACAAAGTCAGCTGTGACATGGCAGCAACATTCTAAGCCATCACGAAAGCAACATTGTGGCAGTTCGAGCGATCTCAGCCAGAGCAACATCGGCGTGACAGCAATCGATCTTTGGAGGACACTCTTAGCCTTCGGCTTTGCTTGAATCTACAGCTGCACCATCACCATACTACGTCAGGAGAAGCAGCAGCAATGGCAGCATGTCAGCATCAACAGTGTGGAGCTGTAGATGGCAGCAACAACAATTACAGTCGACAGTAGAAACAACACCTACTACATTTGGCAGCAGCAGTAGCAACTAGAGCTCAACCCGGCCATTGCAGAAGCAGCTGCAGCCGCAGCAGGGAGTGTAGAACCATTACAAAAGTGGAAGAAGCAGTAGTGTATCAGCATCAGCAGTGCACAAGCGTAGATAGCAGCAGCAGTAGTGGCAGTCGACCATAGCAACAGCAGATGCTACATTCGGACATAGCAGTTGGAGCTGCTGCATGTACCATCAGCAGTAGCAGCAGCTCGTGCGCTCAAACATAACATCGGGTGGCAGCAGCAGCAGCAGCAGTAGCAACCGTTGCAACAGCAGCAGATTCATATCCGCTAACGCCATGGCAGCAAAGATCATAGTAGCATCGGCATCAGAAGCAGTGGCTGGAGCAACTGCTGAAGCAACTTTAGCACCTCATATTCCGCAGAAATCATAGCAATGGAAAATAGCAGCAACGGCAACGTCTTCCTTATGAAGGCTACATTAGTAGTATAATCAGAAGCAACATCAGCAGTAGTCACAGCACCTCACAAGCGACGGCAGCAATAGTGGCCAAGAACATCGACAGAAACAGAGCCTTCTTGGCAAGATGGCAGCTGCAGCAGCCATGGTGGAAAGGAAACAACATTAGTAGCATCAGTAGCCTTCGCAGCTACCAAGAGGCTGCACTATTAGCTTCTTGGAACTACTCATCGGTCTGTCCTTGCTGTGGCCGATGGGCTCGCGATCAACGAGCCCTTCAAGAGATGAGCCCGTTGACTGCAAGATTGCTGACCAGCAGCGTCCGAGTTTGTGCTTCAGCCTGAAAAGCTTAACTTTTCAAAGATCTGGGTTGGACCAGGGTCCATTTACTCGGCAACCACTCTTCAAAGACTGCGATTTTCTATGGTTACTTGATTTCATTTTTTCCCACGTGTCTTCCCTCGTTTCCTTTAAATTTCTCTTTCCTTCATTTCCTTTACCCCCCCTCAATAGGTGGAGACCCGGACATTTGGTGACTCGTCCCGGTGTCTTGGGAGACCTCGGTTCATGAATGATGGAAACCTGGATACGTAGGATTATTCCCTTCCTGGGTGGATATCTTTTAAAATTTTGTCGTTCCAGGTGCATCCCTTTGTCATCACACCCACACACCTCACGTCGATGCATCCTGGCTCACTATGGACCCATGCAAGGCCAAAACAGTGCGCCACAGAGCAGTCTTCGATTGCTGTCCAGCAGGTAGCCATGCTGCAGATTTTTTTGCCTTCAAGAAGCTCATCCTCCTCAGCCTTAGGTTTCATTGATGTGCTGTCAGGGGAGCTGATGTACCTGCAGTAACACAAATGAGACTAGAGATGCGTCGTATGTAATGCACGTGACAGCATCATTACCCATTTGGCAGCCTCATGGAGAGCTTGAGGTGTGCATAAAGGAGACAAGAGTAATGGCCGAACAACGTGGAAAAAGTGTATGCATGATGGAAAACATGAAAAAAGCACGAAGACACCGGCATAGAAAACCAAAAAATGGAATTACCAGAGGAAACAACTGGACAGTGAACACGGTGTCTTCCCCACAAAGCATGTGTTTATAGTGGGGCCTTGGTCTGCTCCGGGGAGTGAGGCTCCATCCAAAGCAGCCGCCGATTCTCCGTATCCTCCTCAGTCTGTCGCCTTAACTACTAGCCCACAAATTATTCTTCGACTCAGATGCCGAAGAAGAGCTTTTCTTCTAGCTGATTCAGGATGGGGAGTATGAGGAGCACAAGGGGCTGGACGAGGTGAGGGCGTGGCTACTCTTGGATGCAGAGCTGTAGCATAAGAAACCAGGGGTTGTCTGGCACGCCATTGCGACTGGCTGGGCACCTGTCGGACGGAGGCACTAGCCTCCGCCCTCTGGGCACTCGCCCCAGTTTGGGACGCTATGGTGTGAAGAATGAGTACCTATGCATTTTTGCGCATGCAATATATGACTCGCGACCCTGTATGTCGACTCACCTCGACTGACAAGAACAATTAAAACAACAAGAACAACACACATATGAACAATATGCCACAATGTTGCACATATTTGTTCCAAAGAATATGAACAATATGCCATCTGTTTCCTTAATTCTCCATGAATGATAATACTTCAAGTACCTGCTTACTTTGGCCCACTGTCGCAAATAAAATGCTTCATGTACACTGTACAAGGTCTACTCTTCACGTCATCGATCACCACGTACCATCCTCAGATTGCAATGAAGTACAATAGAATGTCCTGGTGTACCATGCATTGTCTGCATTATTTTTTCTTTGCCATGCAAAGCAATTACCGTGAAAAGAGCACATTGTAAGACAATGTGTCATGACTAGTCAAAAACTTGAAACATCCATACTCAACCATTGTTCCTTATCCATCATTCCACCGTCATTTCTAATGCTCTACTAATGGAGCAGATTTTGTCGTATAATTCATCGTATTATGTATTTCTATTCAGTAGTTATGGAACTTTCTATTCAGCAGTTATGGAACTTTCTATTCAGTAGTTATGGAACTTTCTATTCAGTAGTTATGGACCTTTCTATTCAGTGGTTATGGAACTTTCTACTCAGTAGTTATGGAACTTTCTATTCAGTAGTTATGGAACTTTCTATTCAGTAGTTATGGAACTTTCTACTCAGTAGTTATGGAACTTTCTATTCAGTAGTTATGGAACTTTCTATTGAGTAGTTATGGAACTTTCTATTCAGTAGTTATGGAACTTTCTATTCAGTACTAAGGCTCTTCACTTACACGAAGTGTTCAATAACCCTAAACATTTCAAACAATGTTACATAGTGTATGAACAACGTCTGAAAATGGTCTATGTCAATGACTATGTAGTGCTTCAAGAGGAGACGTGGTCATTGGGACATTGCCCATTGAATCACCATTGTCAAAGAAGAGAGAACGTGGGGTGCGTGTATTCCTCAAACAAATCTTGACTCAATCCTTGGATAAACTAGTTGGTGTCACAAACTGGAGATAGGTCCTCCCATGGTTGACAATGCAACGCATTGCAGAAAACCTCACCAAAGCAGCCACATGTCATCTGGCCCACTCCTTCATGCCTATGGCACCTCCCTGAATCTCCTCTCTTAGACCCATTCCTTGACCCGGTGACGTAGATCCTAAGCCGTTGTCTAACTTGGAACTCCCCCTTCTGTCCTGTGTAGCATTCAGCTGAGACCAGAGTCTGCCCCATCTCAATGGTCCACCCCCCACAATTGAAAACAATGAGAAATGTTAGGAGGCCCATGTTTCCACCACTAAGCAGTCAAACACAAGACACCAAATGTCATGGCAATAGGATAATGCTTGCCTCACTCATCTTCCTGTGCATCTTCCTGGTACTCTAGGTCCCACTCCCACTCTCTCTCCTCATTCAGTGGGGTTGTGTCCTAATCCTACATCACCGTCTCACCCACATCATTCGCAGGAGGAGAGTATGCGCCAGATTCATCAATGGAAAATCTAGGCAGCAGGTTGGGGCAGCAGCGTTGTCGATGCAACGTGCGGGAATCCACGCTCGTTGCTGAAGTCTGCTGCCCCCTCAGTTTGCTGCTCTAGAGTCTAAGTCTGGAAGCTCTGGGTTTGTTACTCAGAAACGCGTACGCCAGTGTTAGCGCCAGAAAGCAGCTAAAAACAGAAAGTGACTGATTAGGAATGAAGAATGAGCAACAATGGGAGACCCCTCCAAGTTCTAGCTCCCCCCCAGCTCTGTAGAGCTTGTTACTCAGCTAACCAGCCAATCAGATGATAGACATATACCTATTTTTTGGCAGGCAGGGTTTTCTCGGTGAGCCCTGCCAGACGGCCGACAGCCCAAAACCCGGGCGTCGTCCGTTTTGCCTGAAAACTGGACCATACCATAAAACCGACGCTTCGAACGCAGTCGTGCTGTCAAAAACAACTAGAAAAACAGCAACAAAGTGTTATGGCTGCCCGAACCCAGGCAGTGCCTACAATGGTCCATGATGCTAAACAGTGCCACACAACATGAGACATGGATCCCAGGCAGAGCATGACACTGCAGATGCAATGGTACAGTCAGATCCAGCGCCTAACGCATGCAGACAGCATCTGCAGTGGCAGTGACCACCGGCGGCCCGACCGCCGAGGAGGCCTGCCGATGGAGCTGAGCACGTCGCCGGAGAGAGGAGACTCCAGTAAACTGCGAGTAGGCCTAAGAGTGCGTCGGCTCCACCGGACGACACTCCATCAGCGTCGAGTGTTGCCGTTAGTCATCTGCACACCGATATACACAAGCCGGGAGGACACAACAGAGCACAATGAGGATGCACAAAAACCAACAACTGCCAGTCCCATCCACGTACAGCCCTTCTCTTTCATCCGACCATTCACGATGAGGCCTTTCTGGGTTGTACTCTTGAGCACGTGTAGAACCAGCAGTTACTACAACATGAGGGGCACCAATTGATACCCAAACCACTGCAGTATGTTGTGAAAGAGCAACTGCAGCTGGATGTGCTGCAGCGGCAAGGTCAGTGTGATAGTGGGCTGTAGCTTGTGTTGGGCTTGAGGCTGCAAGGTTGGAAATTTTTTTATGTGGCCTATCTGTCCACAGTGAGGGCACATGAAAGACTTCTTTCTAAGGGTTTCCCTATCCACGTGTGCACTCCTTGGGCATCTATGGCCACACCGTAATCCTGGATGCACCCATGCCGACTCCGCTAGCCTGATGCTTTTCACCACCGACGAAGGCATGTTTTTGGCGTACACCCTCCGGAATTCCATGCGCATCCGGCCCATGTCAACCATGGCCTGTGCATTCCACCGATTTGTCAGCATAACGGCGCATGCATGCTGGCAGGGCAAACCAATCGCATTCCAACGGCCACAACTGCAAGTCTTCAGGATGAGGGACACTTGCCGTGGAGTCCCTATACCCCACTTGACGGTTTCTGTGGCAGGCTCTTCCTCGGTCACTGCGTACTCACACGCCAGGTAGAAGAAGTGGAGCAATGTTTTTGCCTGTTGTGGTGCAAGAACATCCTTTGCCTTGGCCATATGTTGATGACAAGCCGTGAACAGAAGCTGGACCAAAGGATAGAGGAACACAAAGCAGTAGTACAGATACAATCCGTGCATTCAAGCTCTTGGCATCATTTGAGGTGGTATGTCCACCTGTCCCAAGCGGGCAATGCAGCCATATCCACTTCTCTAGTAGGAATCCATCCTCCAGTTCACCACTCTCCCCGACTCTGCCAAACAGGTACATGCAGGCTATGGGGCTCACTTGGTGCACATGGGTTGTGGCATGGACACACTTCAATGCCCAGAATGTAGCCTTCATGCCTTAGTCCACCCACACGTTCTTTGGGCAGCATCGTTGTTGATGCAGAGTGCGGGAACCCACGCTCTTTACTTAGGCTGCCCCCTTAAGTCTGTTGCACCAGAGTCTAAGTCTGAGAGTTGTGGTGTTGTTACTCAGAAACACGTGCGCCAGAGTTGGCGCCATACAACAGCTGGAAACTGGAAATGACTAATTAGGAAGTGAGAATGAGCAACAATTGGAGACCCCTCCAAGTTCTAGCTCCCCCCCAGCTGTGTAGAGCTTGTTACTCAGTTTCGAACCCAATCAGAAAAATGACCTATTTTCTGGCAGGCAGGGTTTTCTCGGTGAGCCCTGCGAGACAGCCGACAGCCCAAAACCCGAGCGTCGTCTATTTTGCCTGAAAAATGGACCATACCATAATACGCATGCTGCAAACACATTCGTGCGGTCAGAAATGCCTAGAAAGATAGTGGCAATGAGTTATAGCCGCCTAAACCCAGGCGGTGTCTACGCTTGTCCCGGTCCCAACAGTGCCCGAATAATATGAAACTTGGACCCTAAGCGGAACATGGCGCTGCAGATGCAACAGCGCAGTCAGACCCAACACTGGACGCATGCAGGCAGCATATGCAACGACAGTGACTTCCGGCGGCACGACTGCTGAGGAGGTCTGCTGATGGAGCTAAGCACGTTTGAGGGAGGAGGCTCTACAAAAATGCGTGTAGGCCTCAGCGTGCGTTGGCTACACCAGACGACACTCTTGCAGCGTTGCGCCTTGCCGTCAGTCATCTGTACGCCGATGCACCCAAGCCGGGAGGACACAACAGAGTGCAAAGAGAGATACGTGAAAACCGACAAGAGAGAGGGTGTTCTCAGCCTCATGACTTAGTCGCATGGTAGCTGGTGGCGAAGTTGCCATGCCAAAGTGAATAGTGGGCATGAAGTCTTTTTTTAACAGAATACCCTGTGTACCCCATGTCCCACACTCACCACGACTTGTTGGTTTTTGCACATCTCTCATTGTGCTCTGTTGTGTCCTCCCGGCTTGTGTACATCGGCGTGCAGATGACTGACGGCGAGACGCGACGCTGATGGAGTGTCGTCCGGTGGAGCCGACGCACGCTGAGGTCTTCTCGCAGTTCGCTGGAGCCTNCTGTCGGCTGTCTGGCAGGCCTCACCGAGAAAACCTGCCAGCCTGAACTGAGCTATTTTCTGATTGGCTGTTGAACTGAGTAACAAGCTCTACAGAGCTGGGGGGGGCCTAGAACTTGGAGGGGTCTCCCATTGTTGTTCATTCTTCATTCCTAATCAGTCACTTGCAGTTTTCAGCTGCTTTCTGGCGCTAACACTGGCGCGCGCGTTCCTGAGTAACATACCCAGAGCTTCCAGACTTAGACTCTAGAGCAGCAGACTGAGGGGGCAGCTGAGTTAAGCAACGAGCGTGGAAGCCCGCACGCTGCATCAACAACGCTGCTGCCCCAACCTGCTGCCTAGGCAATTCCATTTTGGTATCAGAGCCAGAGCGTAGCAGCAGCAGCAGAAGACTGACGAACAGGTGCCAGACAACGCCGGCGGACCCCCATACGCGCCAGTGCAGGGGAAATGCTGCCGGATTTTTTCCGGCAGCATTGAACCGCCTGGTGGCGGCGTCAGATTTTTTCCCACGGCCACTGGGCCAGGGGAAATGCTGCCGAAATTTTTTCGGCAGCACTGACCCCCACGCGTGACGCGAGGAGGTGAGCGGCAGGCGGCTTCTGACGTCTGCGGGCGACGACGCAAG
>SZWC01027011.1:0-10074 GCA_023375785.1 Penium margaritaceum
GTCTTCCCCTCCCCCCTTACCTCTGTCCCATCATTGTGGCGGCCCGCCATCTGCCTCCCTCCTTCCTGCCCTCTTACCGTCACCAGTTCCCTCTCCCCCCTCTTCCCCCTCTCCCCCCGGTTTCCCGTCTCTTCCCCCACCTGTTCCCCCTGTCCTAACGGCCGCTCAGACACTTGGCTCTCCTTGTGTACCCGTCCTCCTGCGTTGTTGTGACCCTGTCCTCCTTTCCATTGAGGACATCCCCGAGGACATTGTTCTGCCTCCTACTCACCCGGGCGCCTCTCCCGTTGTTCCTCTCCCTCCCACCCCTCTTCCTCCCCGTCCGTTTTCCCCGGCTGTCTCACCTTCCCCATGTTCCCCACTTCTATCTCCCCTCCTCAGCATCCTTGCCCGCGAGTCTCTTCCCCCCCTTCCCCCATTCTCCTCAAGCCCTTCTCTGCCTCTGCCTCTCCTTGCTCCTCTTTCCTCCCCTTGCCCACCCGCCCCTGCACTATTACTGTCACCTCGTGCCTCTGTCCGCCCGTCCTCCTGGATGTGTGCCCATAATGCGTGGGCTTGGCCTCTCGTTGTTCCCCCGCCTCCTCCCCCTACCACCACGGCCCCCACTCGCTCTTCTCCCCCCTCCCCTCCCATCCCCCCTCCACCTTCCCCTCCCCCCTCCCCCCCTCTCCCACCTACTGACCCAGTGTTGGCCACTCCCCTGCCCCCCTCCCCTGTCTCTTCTCGCACATGCTCCCACACTGNCCGCGCTCTCGCTTGCCTTGCCACCCCTTTCCTTCCCCCATCCCTGCCCCCTCCTCTACTGTGCCCACCTGCGCTTCCTCCTCGTACGCTCCTCCCCTGCCACTCCCCCACCCGCCCTCCTCCTCCGTCCCTCTTGCCTCCACCTCCTCCCTCTTCCGCCCCCACTCCGCCCACATCTGTCTCTGCCCCCTCCTCTCCCGTCTTTTCCGTTCCCACGATCTCTCTCCCTTTCCTTCCCCTTGCCTCGCTGACCACCCCTTCTGCCCTGCCCCCCGACCCGGCCTCATGCTCCGTCTCCTCTCCGGCCTCCCCGTCCCGCCCCCTCCGTCCGTAGACCTTTCACCCAGGTCACACTCACGGTTGTCATTTCTTTCACCTCGAGTTATGCCACGCAGTGGATGCCTGCACGGACCACCAGTTTTTCAGCACTCCTGCCACTGTTGCTCACGCACTTGCTGTCATCTCCGACCCCCCCGCGGCCTCTTCCCACTCCGACCCTTTGTGAGAGGGTCGGAGTCACTTCGCTGACTCCAACCCTCTCAAACTCGCTGAGGCCCTTTCCCAATCTGACACCGCCGCCTGGTGCGCGGCGTGTCTGGCCGAGCTCGCTGCGCTTTCTGACCACGGCATTCTAGAGCTCGCTGACCTCCCTCTTGGTCACACAGTGATCAAGGCCAATTGGGTTCTCTGCCGGAAGTTCACCGCTTCCGGTGCGCTCAATCGGTACAAGGCTTGCCTCACTGCCAAGGGGTACTCTCAGATCCTTGGTGTTGACTTCGGCGACACCTAAGCTCCGGTCGGTTGTTTCACCACGAGTCGCGTCGTCATCTGCGTAGTCACTTTCTTCCAGTGGGAGCTTCACCAGATGGACGTCAACAACACTTTTCTCCACGGCCGCCTAGATGAGGAGCTCTACATAGTTCAGCCTCCTGGCTTTTCCGATGGCTCCGCAAAGGTGTGCCGCCTCTTTCGTGTACTATACGGTCTCCTCCAGTCCCCTCGATGCTAGAACGAGGAGCTCACCTCCACCCATGTCCAAGGGGGCTTCCGCCCCAGCCAGTCCATCCCTTCCCTATTCATCGGCGGCACGCCTGTGGTGCCTGCCTTCATTCTGGTGTATATCGATGACCTGCTCATCACCTTGCCGTCCTCCCTTGCAATCGCCAAGGCCAAGAGTCTCCTCTCCTCGACGTACCGTATGAAGGACCTCGGCCTCACGACCATGTTTCTCGGGATGAAACTCGAGCGTCTTCCTGGCTGTCTTCTTGTACACCAGGAGCGCTTTATTCTTACTCTCACCGACCGTTTCTCCTCTATCATCGACCTGTCGCGGCCTCTCCCCGCTGCCTCTTCCCCCATGCCTCCAGGTACCCAGCTCACCCTCCGTGTCGCCCACGACACTGCGTCCGGCGAGTCCGAGTCTGCCGTCACCTTTCAGTCTATCATCAAGGCTCTCATGTACCTCGCCGGCACCATCCGTCTGGACATCGCCTATGCGGTGAATACTCTTGCTCAGTACGCTCGGGAGCCTCGCACGGCCCACCTGCATGCTGCTGCATATGTCTTGCGCTATGTCATTGGGTCTGCCCGGACTGGCCTCGCCTTTCGAGTCGTGTCAGGCGTGCCGCGTCTTGAGGGCTACGCTGACAGCGATTACGCCCGTAGTGGCTGCGTCTTCCCTCTCGGTGCCTCCGCCATTTATGGTGCAACAACAAGCAGGATTGCACCGCTCGCAACACGGGGGAGGCTGCGCACATGGCCTTGGGTAGCGCCGCCGCTGAGGCTGTGTAGCTCCGCCGTCTCCTTGGTGAGTTCCGTCTCCCCACGCAGCCTGTGCCCTTGTACACTGACAGTGAGAGCGGTCTAGCCATCTGTAGGATGCAAGTGCGCTTCACCGTCGTACAAAGCACATCAACGTCAAACACCACTATGTACGCGATGTTGTCGCGGCTGGCGACGTTTGTCTGCGATTCATCTCCGCAGAGTTTCAGCTTGCCGACTTCCTCACTAAGGCCCTTCACCAGCCCGCTTTTGCCTCTAGCATTGCCGCGGTCGGTCATCGCACCCCTCCCTCGGCTGACTGATACCCCTCCCCCCCCCTGTCCTACCCCCATTGCCTACCGCTTGCCAGGGTTGTCTGGTCCTCTTCTCAATGATTGTCTCATCCCATTTTGCATCTCCCCTCTCCCTTCGCTGCGTAAAGGTTGTTTTTCCNTCTGCGATTCATCTCCGCAGAGTTTCAGCTTGCCGACTTCCTCACTAAGGCCCTTCACCAGCCCGCTTTTGCCTCTAGCATTGCCGCGGTCGGTCATCGCACCCCTCCCTCGGCTGACTGATACCCCTCCCTCCCCCTGTCCTACCCCCATCGCCTACCGCTTGCCAGGGTTGTCTGGTCCTCTTCTCAATGATTGTCTCATCCCATTTTGCATCTCCCCTCTCCCTTCGCTGCGTAAAGGTTGTTTTTCCACTGGACTATCTTGCCGTCGGCTTGCCTTGCTCCTTGGTCCCTGCCCATGCCTCTGTATTGTTCTCCCCCCCACCCCCCTTCTCTCCTTTTTGCCCCTCGTTTTGCTGTGTACCCCTGCTCGGTCGTGTGCAGGTCCGTGACGCTCTTGTTGCAGCGCCTCATCTTATGGATGCACGTCGCTAGGTCGGCGGACTCCGCTCGTCGGCACATCGCCAGAGCTGCTTGGACGCTGGTGGCACTGTCGGTGCTTCTGACGGTGTGCTTCTGGCGGGGTGATTCTGGCAGGGTGGTTCTAGATGGGAGCTACCGGAGTGGTGCTTCTTGTGGGTCGCTCCTGGCTGGGACGCTTCCAGACGACTGCTCCGGGGTTGGTGCTGCTGGTGGGGTGCTTTTGGTGGAGTTCTTCTGGTGGAGCGCTTCTACTGGGGTGTTCCTGGCATGGTGCTTCCTGTGTGGCGCTCCCGTATGGAGCGCTTCTGGCTGGCTGCTTCTGGCCCGGTGATGATGGCAGTGTGCTTCTGGGGAGCACTTTCAGTGGGATGCTCCTAGTAGTGTGCATCTGCGCGGGTGCTTCTGGTGGTGCTCCCAGTGGTGTGTGGCCGGTGCCTCCATTGCACACCTTCTCTTTGTCCTAACGACGTGCGCTTTGCGTTTCTTGGCTATCTCATTATCCTAGTGCCGCTTGTAGTATGGTGTTCAAGCATTCTGCTTGCACCGCCTACCCTCGCTTCCGCTATCGTGTTAAAGTAGCAAACATTGTTAGCATACCTATTTTAGTCTTGCACTTCTGGGACATACTCTAGCCTACTTGTGTACTTGTCCTTCACGCAACGTAGGTTGGGACGTGGGTTGCGCTCGCTGTTTGCTCACTTGCTTCTTGCCCTAGCGAGCCTTGCCTATTCTGGGTATGGTTCGCCACGTTGGGCGGAAAACCACGCAAGCTGAGCCACGCAACCTGATAGGGGTTCACGTGGTTCGCTCGTTCCATNTTAAAGTAGCAAACATTGTTAGCATACCTATTTTAGTCTTGCACTTCTGGGACATACTCTAGCCTACTTGTGTACTTGTCCTTCACGCGACGTAGATTGGGACGTGGGTTGCGCTCGCTGTTTGCTCACTTGCTTCTTGTCCTAGCGAGCCTTGCCTATTCTGGGTATGGTTCGCCACGTTGGGCGGAAAACCACGCAAGCTGAGCCACGCAACCTGATAGGGGTTCACGTGGTTCGCTCGTTCCATTCATTTATTTCCAACAAAAATTCGTAATTAATTTTTGTCTCGATCCTCTCCCGCTATCTCCCCTCGATCCACTCCTCCTCACAGCCCCCAAGAGCCCAGCCCCTCACTGCTCTCGAGATCCACGCCCCTCACAGCTCTCGAGAGCTCCCGCCCCTCACAGCTCTCGAGAGCTCCCGCCCCTCACAGCTCTCAAGATCTCCCACCCGCCTCCACGACTAAGTGTCAGGCCCCCTCCTAAACCCGAGAGCTCTCGCTCTCGGGTATCACCCCCGTCCTCCCCTCTCTCGGGCCTCTCCCCTCCCAGGCCTTTGCACCCGTTTTCATCAAAAGCAACCAGCAACCATGATTATTCAAAGATTATAACTCTTTCACTCTTTTTTTGAAATGATTACAATGCTCGAATGTTCTGTAGTTCTCTTTCATGTGAAAAAAAAAAACCTATCAACTAATTCTTTTTGCCTTCGCAACCAGGCTTGATAGCCAAGGCATTCTTNCCTCCTAAACCCGAGAGCTCTCGCTCTCGGGTATCACCCCCGTCCTCCCCTCTCTCGGGCCTCTCCCCTCCCAGGCCTTTGCACCCGTTTTCATCAAAAGCAACCAGCAACCATGATTATTCAAAGATTATAACTCTTTCACTTTTTTTTTGAAATGATTACAATGCTCGAATTTTCTGTAGTTTTCTTTCATGTGAAAAAAAAAAACCTATCAACTAATTCTTTTTGCCTTCGCAACCAGGCTTGATAGCCAAGGCATTCTTGTCTCTCTTATTCATAGATAAGAGTCTTGGAAAGAAGGGGATAAGGAGAAAATGCTGACATGCGATAAAATTCACCAACAGTTACCTTGCATGAACTGTCAGGTGAGGGTATAGTTCAATTACCAAATAATTCTCATGGGTTGGATTCTGGCCTTCAATGAAAATGATGTGAAAATAGCTAACACACTCAAGCCGGACATGAAAGAAGCCATGCTGGACCTTTCAGCAGCCGTTAATGGTTCTTCGTTTTTTGTATCTTAACATGGGTGTTTTACATAGAAACATGTTTCGACCTGAGTGGTGAGAAAAATTCTTGTGAAGTCAGGATCAATGTCATGTTTCTTTTAAACATGTTGAAAACACTTCATAGAAAATAAGCTTTGAATGAATATCATCAAATTTGATTTGGTAAATATTTGTCAACATCGCACACTTTTTTTCCTACAATCATGCATCTACAAGCAAGATGGGCAGGTAAACTCAATAAAATACACTTTTACTCATCACTTAATCAACATTACCATCAATTCATGAATGCATTGGGTGGATAGAAACTTGGGGGACAATGCTGCACATCCCACTCACCACTTTCCAGGTTTGTTCAATTTGGATGTTGCACAACCAAATATTACATTACAATTAGTTAAGGACCTCCGCTCTACTCACATCATGCCCATAAAGTTGTTGCCTTCTTCACCCTTTGAGACCTTCAATNTACAATCATGCATCTACAAGCAAGATGGGCAGGTAAACTCAATAAAATACACTTTTACTCATCACTTAATCAACATGACCATCAATTCATGAATGCATTGGGTGGATAGAAACTTGGGGGACAATGCTGCACATCCCACTCACCACTTTCCAGGTTTGTTCAATTTGGATGTTGCACAACCAAATATTACATTACAATTAGTTAAGGACCTCCGCTCTACTCACATCATGCCCATAAAGTTGTTGCCTTCTTCACCCTTTGAGACCTTCAATGGAAAGAGGCAATGGTTAGTGATCTTGAGTAGTGGGTAATTCTGGAACTGAGGAAGCTTGGAGGTTTGACGCAAGTCCCACCCTCTCCTAGCATGAGTAGAATCANCTTGGGGGACAATGCTGCACATCCCACTCACCACTTTCCAGGTTTGTTCAATTTGGATGTTGCACAACCAAATATTACATTACAATTAGTTAAGGACCTCCGCTCTACTCACATCATGCCCATAAAGTTGTTGCCTTCTTCACCCTTTGAGACCTTCAATGGAAAGAGGCAATGGTTAGTGATCTTGAGTAGTGGGTAATTCTGGAACTGAGGAAGCTTGGAGGTTTGACGCAAGTCCCACCCTCTCCTAGCATGAGTAGAATCATTTTACCACTCTCCTTTCTTTCATTTTCATCTCAACCTCTCGTGATCTCCAGATTCAATGTATCAGACACTTTTTTCCTTTTCATAACGGCCTTAAAAATGTTGTCCTCAGTTTGGGGTTGTAAACCAGTGTGCGTGAAAGCATTCCTATTTATCCCACTTTTTCAATATGGAACAAGGTTCCCCTTTCCGTGACTCTAGTTGGTTTTGCTTAGCAAACCTCCTATCCAAACCCCAGCCTAAATTCATCCACTTCATCTGCTTTCCCCTCTTTCCAATCATGTTTCTCCGCCTTTCCGATTTCCTAGAGCATAATAACCAAGAAGCAATTGGATACACTTTGCAGCCAAAACCATCATGAAGGATCATTCCCACAATAAGGAAATAGTTGCTAATCTTCGTTTCTTTCAATATCCGTATAGATGTTTCAGTGCGTCTTGACGTGGCTGGTTTTGGTGGGTCCAACTCCTACATTACCCTTAAGAGTACACCTCTAGGTGTACTTCCCTTGGCATGGGTTTTGTCCATGTGGAATAGCTTGTCATGTAAGATTTTGTCAATAGGTGCAAGTGTACGTCCACTCATATGGTGCTAGACCAGAGAAAAACATGAAGGTATGTCAATAACACGTTGATGCAGTTTTTCTCTCACAATATGTTTCTACATTGCACTACCCTTCTTGCCTACCATGCAAAGACTCAATTTTTTATGTTTTGGTTATTTTTGTAAAGTGAATATGGGGAATCCCTTTTACTCTTTTGCCTAAAGGCATAATGTTTCATCCCATGCATTGGATTCAAGGAGGGTTGTGCTACACTTTTGGGCGTTCTCTTGCATGCTCCTCCTCAAAGCATTGCATTAGATTTGATTAAGAGCAATAATCACATTTTCTTGTGCCTCTTGATTTGGTTTTACCTTCTGTTCAAATGAGCCTAAAGCGAATGCTGTTGGGATTGAATTAGGCCACACGGAGGTTGTGGTTTACAAATGGTAAAAAAAATTTGCCCACCTTGATTTCAAAAATCAGAAACTTACAATTCAGCAAGCAGCTGGATTTGCCAATCTGAAAGGAATGTCAGAGGTACCCTTCAAAAGGAACTGTGATATGAACGTGTCCAAAGAAAGGTGATGGATAAGATTGAAAATGAAGTTAAAAGAAATCTCTATCACCTCCACCTTTTGATAGAAATTGATAAATGGTTCACCAAGTCCCATGTTGTGCTGTGCAACTTTGTATGCACGCACTACCAGCTATGGTGGAACTAGTTCAAAATTATTCTCTGCATGTTTTAGGGCAGGGCTAGATAAAAATGTATTCTCCTTATCTTGGGTGTTCTGTTTTGTTCTTTGTGGTGATGCCTCCACCATGTGTTCCAAAAACTGTTGAAAAAAAAAGAAGACAAAGGTTTCCAGGATACAGCCGGATTGTATTGTTTCATTTTTAGGCTCTGATTTTATGATATAGACATGAGTGGCTGGCTTAAGATGGAATGGTTTTTTCATTGAAAGGTGGTTGTTTGAAGATTCATGAAATGTTGGCCATGGATGGGAAGGTGTGAATTGATTTTGCACATTAAACAATCCATCTTTTGATGTATTGGAGTAACTGGTGCAATGTTTGGTGTTGAACACCAGCCCCACTCACGTCATACTGCCCAAAAACATCTGAAATGAAATGAATTTGTAGTCATTAAAAACATATGATGGGAGATTTTTAAGATACCTCGCAGCCCAAAGAGTATACAGAAGGATTCCTTGCAGCAATAGAAAAATATCTTCATTGTTTTCATCATGGTCCTAGATCACCATAGTGAGTAGATCATCAAAGTGCGGATCATCCATACTACAATGAAATCCATCTTACACAGTTAATTGAGTTGATTAACTATTCACAAAATCTAAAGAAGAACCAAAAACAAAATGGCGTGGGATTCTGCAGTTGCATTGTGGACATTGTATAGCTCTTTTGAAGAAACCAAAAAATCTAGTCACACAACAGAACCCACCTTTGGCCCTAGTTTGGCCACTTTGCAAGATCATACTATGTGCTAAATCCAAAGAAAACCAAGATCACAATGTGTACCTAGAATTTATGGAAATGGATGTTTAAATGGAGACTTTAGGGAATTCCTTACCTCACAATAGTTTTGCTACCCTATAAGTGAAAATAAATAGAGTTTAGATAGAAAAACTCAAGTAAAAATGAAACATGGCTCAAACCTCTCCATTTACAAAAAAGAGTAGACAACTTGGGAAGATATGTCGCCTCAACCCCTTGTCTACTCCCAGAATAAGAGAGCTCCCTAAACTTTGCATCATCAAGGCATTCACATAATGAAAGGTTTATGAAGAAAACCATGCTTTAATAGAGCTGAATATAGATGAAAACAACGGATTTTGTAGCCTCACCTAACATACATTAACAGGCATGCATGGGAAAGGGTCGTCAAAAGAGTTTGACTGTGACCAGAAAATGAATTTAAAAAATCATTTGTATAAAGTAGTGCAGTATTTTTCTTGCCACAGGTTTCTGTATGCCTCCAACTTTGTCAATTTAGGATAAGATCATTGGAGAAATCTTTCACATCATGTGAAGGGCGACAATGTTTCCATGAATTATCTGGAATATGTAAACAACGTCTCCTTTTAGTGTACAACCCTCCATCATCTACTATACACATGTAAAACTTCATCTTCATATTCTTGAGTGCCACAATGTCTTTCTGATGAAAGTTTCAAGGATATTTGAGAGATCATATGACTACAACGTGCAGATGGAGCAAAGGAGTGAGAAATATTTTGTATGCAATCTATGAATTTCAGGGGTTCTCAAAGACGAGGTAGTCTCTGTTGAACCAATCTATACATGGGATCATGATCCAGTCGCATGCTCGCTCGCTCACTTGCTTCCATTGTATTTTGCTTGCACGCTAACTTGAATGATCATTTTGTGGTTGGTTTCCCCACTTTTGTTAATCCCATACACCAATGCCCAAACTGCAAAATGTAATTAGTATGCAATTTCAACATGTATACTCACTCCAAGCTGCAAAAAGAAAGTGGTTTGAGATGCAAAAAGCAGGATGAATTTCCAGTATGCAATCAATTTTTTCCACAATGGGACTGTCAAAGCCACCAAAATCATTTCTCACGTGCATGTGCCATGAATTAGATGAAAACAAAACATCCCAAGGACGTGTTATGAATAGAATGTATGAAGGAAGTTGAATAAAACACATAAAAATATCAACATCATTTGATAAGGTTATGACATTTTAGTGCCACCTCCTATGAAGTCACCTCGTGTGAAATTTACACAAAACATCCCATCAAGGAAAATGATAACTACTTCAAAAACCCCAGCAAACTCCTTATAACAAAATCATCTTACAAACTTTCACGTGCATGTGACATGCATCATTCAAAGCTGTTAGAGAATTTAAAACTCAAAACATGACTACAAAAAATTACTAATATTCGCATCTGATAACATAATTCATATATATATATATA